>JAATLQ010033795.1:0-19385 GCA_013421005.1 Heliconius erato x Heliconius himera | reverse complement strand
ATCTTGAGAATCTGTTTTCCATGTATTAAGTTTGAAATCATCTTGTGATTGTGATAGATCTTGATATAAAGCTGGTATGTCTTCCCTTTTTCTTTGAAACTTTTCTTTTTGATTGTCAGTCAGTTTCCTTGGATTAAATTTCCAATTGGATTTCACTACAACATATTCTTCACCATTTTCAATTACAGTGTTTACTATATTGGTTTCTTTTTTCTTAGATTTCTTAGCAGAACCTTTTGTACCTGGTGTTGTGAATTTAGGTCCATCAGTCTGTTTTTGAAATTCAGAATTTTTTTCTGAGTTTTCTTTCAAGAGTTTGATGACTTCTTCAACACTGGCATCTTTATTGGCAGTACTTATAACATCTAGAATAAGGTTTCTTAAACTCTCATTATTATTAGCTATTTCAGCATAGCTTTTAAATTGATTGAGCAAAAATTTTACTAATTTTGAATATTCTGGAATTTTTATATATAGTTTTAGATTTTCCAAAATTAATTGTAAATGTGTGTAAGAGTCCTCCTGTAATGAAATAATAATAACGTTAACAATAACCTAATAGATATTTGCCATTCATTAGTAGTAGATTTTTGAAATAAATGAAAAAATAAAGATTGAACCAGTGCACGAAAACCAATACGAAAACTATAGCAATTAGCAATAAAGAGCATATCTAAAAGAATTTAAAAATATATATATTTACCACTGCATTTTTTGTTATACATGGCTTAAACAATTTGAGTAATTGCTCTGTTATGAGTATAACTTGCTCAGCTATATTAGAATTCTTATTTACACATAATTTTTTCATCATGTCAACAACAACTGCTGATAAAACTGGAATCATATCTTCAATATCTACATGTCCATTAATATTGTTAACCGATTTTAGTAGCCATTCAGCTTCATTTTCGAAATTATCGTCTAAAAAAAAACAAAACATAAATAGTTTTTGCGATACTTATTGCCAATTTAAGGTGTTTCATATCCTGAGCAATATCATATTACTAAAGAAACATCAAATTTCTATACAAGTAAATAAGCTTACCCAAGTTGCCACATTAAAAGTAAATGTATAATATTTAAATGTAATCTTATTAAAACTTTAAAATAAGATTGCTAGTTATATTACAGATTGATCTAAATTTTTACATTATACTATATAGAAAAAAATAAAAAGAATTACATTAAATAATTTAATTTTGTAAAGAAAACTAATTAAAAATATTTAAAAAATTGGAATGTAAAAGTTTAGTTCATTTATCAATTTTGTCTCACTGATTTTACAATGGTCAGTAGATGAGCTATCGCCACCAAGATTGCAGTGAGTGGGTCTTAGGTATTTGCAAGCTTATAACTTAGTAGAGATTGATTTCAGTATGCCTTTTCTAATCATATATTGCCCATATATTATAATACCTATATATATACATAAATATATATGATTCGCTTCACGCCGTATGCCGCATATAGGAGGGTAGGCATAACGAACTTAGTATTAAAACACTCTGTTGCTTGAGATATTACATGTTTGTTGTACTGGAACTCAACACTTATCACTTTCTTCTTACAAGAGCAGAGCAGATTGACCCATAATTTATGTATTTTATATCACTGTTGTGACATATTACTAGAGACTATAAACGCGACTATTGTGTAGTGCGTTCAATTTCCCAATGGGGGAAATTAAATATTTTAATTTTCTCACTCTGGTATCGATGCAAAGCGTTAAGTTCTCCTACATAGTATGCCTCGGCAAATTCGGATAGGGAAGGCAGTGTCGTAAGTTACCAGGTTCCCTTTGCCTACACTGCTTTGTATGGGATACATTGGGAAGCTAAAAAATTAAATGTAAAACAAAGAAACTTACCAATACAATCTATTTTATTCTGAGCTGCCGCTATTGAAGCATGTATAATAAACTTATAAGATTTCAAACTTCCTGTATGTGACATTAAAATTGTGAAAATATTCTCATTGATTTTTGTATTTTGTAGTTTGTTGTAAGCAAATTCATATAATTTCACCCATGCAGTTGTGGCTAAGTCTTCCTAAAAATAAATATAAAGGTATATATTTTTGAAATGATAACTATATATAATATTTTAAACATTTTTAAATGCTTAGGAAAGAAACATATTTTTTTGGAAAATCTAAACACTTGCATAAGAAGCCCAGGTTCATATCCTGGATTTGAACCTGGGCTTCTTGGAAAATAAATTTTGTTGTATAGTCCATTTCCAAACAAGGCTATATAACATCACCTTAATTATTTCAATGTAATATACTGTATTTGTAGTCAGTTACCTTGAGCATTATGTTTTATGTGTCATACACAACACTTAATTATTGCCATTAAACAAAAGTGCAATATTATACTTAAAATAAAATAAAAATAAATCAGCTTCACGCTGTATCCCGCACACAGCAGGGTAGGCAGATGGAACCTAGTGTTAAGACACTCTATTCCCCACTTTCTGCCAAATTCTGGAGGCATTGTGTGTCAAGTGGCAGAACTCAACGCCGCCCTTTGCCTCGACACCAGAGCGAAGAAATGGAAATATAAATTTAAATAAATATTTCATCTCCTCGAGTGGGGATTCAATCCTCAACCAGTCGGTTATACAGTCACATTTTGTGCCCCTGCGCCATGACTGGCCTTAACTTACTTACAAATTAAAATACTACAAAAAAATACTACTTACTTTTGCAAATTGCTCCAAATGTTTTAATGGCCAAAGAATCATTTTACATAACATCCTTTCACATAGACTGTAGTAATTTGTACACATTGTATCAGCGAGTGCCACCCAAAAGTAAATGTTATTTGAGGACAAGTCTTTTAATATACACTCAATTGTATGACTTGATGTATTAATAGCTTCTTTTATCAAAAAAATTGCTACCGGTTTTAAGTTATTTACTATTTGGCTAAAATGAAACATGGATTATTTAATTTTTTTTATATATAGCAAGTTAGGGTACAGGGGACCTAGTATTAAGACACTCCATTTCCTATGCACTGCCCAATTTTTAAAGACTTTGCTGTTGCAATGCTGTTTTTCCTGTAAATTCATAGTTTTCTTGAATTTCTTGTAGAATGGAAAGGAGTGTCTTAAAACTAGATTCTCTTGTTCTATCCTGTTATATGCAGGAAGTAGTGTGAAGTTAAAAAATAAAAACAATAATTCTTACCTATTGTCTAAATGATTGCTTGGGAGTTTCAATACAACTTTAACCATAAAGAGTACAGGACAAAATTTATCATCTTTTGTAACCATTAGAGGTTGCAATTCCACATCATCTACTAATGAGTATATAAGAATATTCAAAATAATATAATACATCCTTGGGCTGCAGTCCTGAAAAAAAAAAAAACAAACAAAATCTTATATGTTTCCTTAAAAAAATAAAAGAAAAAAGAAATATAATGCTATTTTATTTTTACTGAAAGAATATCTCAATTCTGAATGTAATAGGTTGTTCTCCATGCTGAGAAATTAGTTTATTAAAATTATTTTTATTTGGTCCCTGGTTATACTTTGTAAAAGATTAATGTTAAATTTTGAATTTAAATATGTCTGAAACTTGGGTAAAAAATAAAGAATAATGTTGACTCTCTGCCTATCACATAATGTGGGAAAAGTATTTTTTTTTTAAATAAAGAATTATATATGCACACTATTAAAGTAAACAAATAGTTTTTAAAATAGTTACCACTGTAATTTTATTAAGAACACCTAAAACTTCCATGAACAGGTCCCTCCTAATATTATTGTCAGGTAACTCGCTAATAGTTTTAATAAAAGACTTCCACAAGCACTCTATCTGTTCGTTTGTAAAGTTATCATTTTCAGCACACGATTTTAGGGCACTAGTCAAGAAATGTATCCATTCTCTCCAATTATCTACTAACATTTTAGGAGTCAATAGTTTTCCCTTTAATTTAGGTAAATTGACACATCCTGGGCAATTAACATGACCGCATACATTTATTAAAACTTGTACACACTGAGCCTTTGTCGTTTCAGAAATTGTTCCAGGTATAAACATAGGTTTATCTGACACAGATTTACCAAAACAAAAGTACAAGAATGGCATTAGAACTACGTTTGATATTTTATCCATATGTAAATAAAAATTACATATTAAATGCCACCATGTATTTAGTTTTGCTAATGCAGTCTCTTCAACTTTTGCATTGTTAGATGTTAGGGGTATGACTAATAACTTTATCCTCTTATTTATATAAGTCTCATTTGTTTCTGTTGAAAAGTTGTCTATTAAAACATTCCAACACAAAAATGCTTTACATCTGTTCTGAATATCCATTTTAAATGCCATTTCGACCACTGGTAACATTGAGTTTATTGGACTTCCTGTGTTACTCATACTTTTAGTTATTTGGCCTTTTAACAATTTTATAAAAATTATCCATAATCTGTACCAGTTGTCATCTTGAGACTCAAGTAGATTTTTCATAAATGTAGGATACCTAAAAAGAAATAATTCCATTTTTAGTTATAAGGTTAACTGTTATATAAATCAATAACAGTGTTCTTTCGTTTTTTTTTCTTAAGAGAGACCCTAGTGTTAAGACACTGTTCTCTCCCCATTTTTTTCCACCAAATTTTATTTATTTTTAATATGTCTAACAATTATATATAGGCTATATTTTTGGTGGGGTTAAAACATCTCCACATTTATTTTTTATAGATAAATCATAATCAATAAAACATTAAGCATGTAATGTTGTGGGTTTGATACCCACACATGATATTAAATAATTTTCATTTCCTTGTTCTGGCATTACAAAGCATGGCATTGTGTTTTGCTCAACACATAATGTCTTACACTAGCCTCTACACTATGGTCTCCTACCCTGCAAATGTTGTAAAATATATTTACTTTTGTGGTGTATAAATATGTTCAAGGACAACTCTCCAGTTAGAGTTGTCTCCATACTCAAAATTCACTAAATCCTGTGTCAACAATTCCAAAATATCTAATACTTGTGGTAATGCTGAAGTAATAGTGATAAATGGTATGATTCTTGAAAACCATACATCTATATTTTCCTTTACAAATGTGGCTCGCTTTTCTGGTGGTAATATTTTCAGTAATTTGAAGAGAACACTTAAAACCTGAAATGTTTTAGGGAAACAATAATTAAAAATAAAAATAAATAAATCAGCTTCATGCTGTATCCCGCACACAGTAGGGTAGGCAGAGGGAACTTAGTGTTGACACTCTGTTCCCCACTTTCTGCCGTATTTTGGAGGCATTGCAGGGTTGAGTGGCAGAACTCAACCCCGCGCTTAACCTTGACACCAGAGCAAAGAAATGGAAATATATATTTAGGTAAATATTTCATCTCCTTGAGTGGGGATTGAACCCACAACCAGCCAGTGTTACAGTCACACCTCGTGCTGCTAGCGACGAGCCACGACTAGCCTCAATAATTATAAAATTGCTAAAAACATTACTAAGTCAAGGGTAAGCATAATAGTTGTTGGTTCAATTTCTATTTGGGGGATTAATTTCATTTCCTCACACTGGTAACAAAACAGCAAAGCAATGTCTTGTAAGAAACAGAGTATCTTAACACAAAGTTTCCTTGCATACCTTGCTATATGGAGGTTACAGCATGAAATCTTAAAAAATATCAAATAAGTCTCAAATATTTATACAATACACAACAATATTTACCTGTAATCTAATTTTAAGTGGTATTCTTTGATGACAGTACAAGTTGATTAATTCCTTTAACTCATTTGATTGGTTTACAACTAGTGAAATTAATGTCTCATCTGGATATGACAAAATTATTTCAAAACATAATGTTTTAAGTGTTTCAATTTTGTTAAATAAGGCAGTTGTTTTTAGTGTATTTAAAACACCTACTGCTGATGGTACTAAATCAGGTAAAGGTGAAAATTGTGCCTTCTAAAAAAAATAAAATATTTATTAACATACTTTTACGTAAATATGTAATATTTGAAAAAATAACAACAATTTGTATACCTTGATCTTTTCCAATACTGTAGATATAATATTTAATACGTTACTTGTATATTTCATATCTTCTTTCAGTTGTCGTACAGAAAACGATAATAACTTTTCAACCACGGGTACTCGAATATTATCATCTGCGTCCAATGCATTTTGAATAGATTGATAATGATGTATATTAAATATATAATCATCAGAATAATCTAACGCTTTCTCGAGATCAGTTACGACGCAAAGTTCTTCAGGCATGTCTAAAACATTCTGTTAAGCTATAATTGTACATAAACACCACGCGACAAATAAGAAAAAAGGCAATGAATACTGCAACCGGTCACAATGCAGCTATATAATAAGTACATACGATGATCAAAATACAAATATGTATAAGTATTGAGATTACATGACTATAGAAGTAATATTTAAATAACGAAATAATAAATTCATAACAATTACCTATTTCAGGTAAAAGATCAGCTAAATGCAAACGAATTTATTACTTTTTCGTGAATTAAAACATATCATATTGACATTTATAACAATTCTGGCGCGAAGAGTGACATTAAATTATTGCCATAACCTTAGCCGGTAGACAAAATTTATGTTATCTGTATTTTTTTTAAAGAAGTACATTGAGTTTAAATATTTCCTGCAATTTTTCTTACAATTATTATACATATTTTGGCAACTCTTATAAAATTCCAAATTCTTTTCTTTAGCTATGTCCTCCTTCAAAGTTATAAGATTTCATGATGCGATCAAATACTAACCTACCAAAATCAAGGATTCGCATACATGAACAGTATGGATACTTTTAAAAGTAAAATTAAAATTATTCCTTTCAATTTCACGTATGTAATTAAAATATTTAACTTAAATTTGGCCAATATAGGCAAGAAACCTTAAATTACGTCTCCCAGCTATTTAGATATTAGATAAATTAAAAAAACACAACATGCAATGTGACCATACAATGATAAACTTTTAACTAAAACACTGTTATTCTTAGGAGTAAAGTGTGAAAACATTTTTAGTATTGACGAATACATAAAACTGAGATAAAAAAAATATTAAATAATAAAATCAATTATCATTAATGTTGTTTTTTTACGAACACTTATTTATTTTTTTAAGGTATATTTTATAAAAATATAATATATAGAATTGCATATAAAATGTGTAAAATAATATTTTAATGACGTATATCTATTTAAGCTTTTGTTATCTTCACGCTGTATCACACACATAGCAAGGTAGGCAGATGGGAACTCTGTGTTTAGTTCTCCGTTCCCATTAAGAGACTTCCCCACTTTCCGCCGAATTCTGGTAGCATTGCGTGTTGAGTGGCGGAAGTTAACGCCAAGCTCTGGCTCTTTACCAAAGCGAGGAATTAAAATATAAAGTATTTTATTTTCCCGAGTGGGAGTCCAAACTACAACCTGTCACTATTTCACTATTAAACAAACAGTTGCCCCTGCGTCATGATGAGCCTCAATTTCTTTCCGCCTTTTCTTTTTCCATCCTTTTTCCATTCCACTTTTTTCTCTATTTAAAAAAATCAGCTTCACGCTGTATCACGCATACAGCAGGGTAGGCAGAGGGAGCCTAGTGTTAAGACACTCCGTTCTTCACTTCCCGCAGAATTCTGGAGGCATTGCTTGTTGAGTGGCCAAACTCAACGCCGCCCTTTGCCTTGACACAGAGCGAAGAAACAGAAATATACATTTAAATAAATATTTCATTTGCTTGAGTTGATTTGCATTTGCGGAACGGTACCAACCCACAACCAGTCGCATTTACAGTCACACTTTGTGCCCCTGCGCCACGACTAGCCTCTATATAAACTATTTTGTAATAAAACTTACCTATTGACTGGAAAACAAAACATAAAAGTAAAACTATATAATATTTTTGATCTTTGAAGTTGAGTTATTTTTGGTGATTTTGTAATTGAATTGGATTGTTCACTTTCGTTTTTAATATTATAAATATTTCAAAA
The DNA here is from genome assembly GCA_013421005.1 of Heliconius erato x Heliconius himera. NCBI lineage: Eukaryota > Metazoa > Arthropoda > Insecta > Lepidoptera > Nymphalidae > Heliconius > Heliconius erato x Heliconius himera. The sequence continues at coordinate 11,377 of JAATLQ010033795.1, read as the reverse complement.
ATACCCATTAAAAATATTATATACGAATTATTGTAAGATCGCATCTCTACTTTCCCTGTCTAGCTTTGCTATTTATTATTTTCACTATTGTATTGGCTTTGTGAAGGATACAGTATCCGAGTAGGCAAAGGGAACCGATTGTCAAAATGCTCTGTTCCCAATAAGATATTTCCGTTTGCTACTTTTAGCCGAATTCTGCAGGTATTGCGTATTGATTGGCGGAACTCAACGTAGCGTTTTGTCTTGTTATAAGAGCGAAGAAATGAAAATAGATAATTAATTCTCCTGAGAAGTCATTCACAAACATTACGCTAACAGTGCTACTGCTCCACTACGGCCTCGTAACAACATTTATAAATACGACAGTATTTTAAATAATAGTAAAACATCAACAATATATCAAATTTGAATACACTACCCACCCGTTCACTGTAGCAGTCGTAACAATACGCTATACTAGACATCTTCATCATTAAGTAACCCCACACACGTACATATATCAATAGCGCTTATTCTAAAAGAAGGTGCTGTGGCGCGCACTCGCGTATACTTCTTGGTTCTGCCGTCAATCGTATCGCATAGTCGAGTGTTCGCGTGCCGTGCTCCGAATATAAATAAGTGTTGCTAACTAAATCACATAAACAACACGACCATGTGTGGATAGGACGTGCAAACTGTTGTAATGTGTTGTGCCCAAATCCGGTTGCTGTTGCATCAAGGGAGGACTGTTTGAGTTTCAATTAAATTGTGTTAGTGTATTCATAATGCCTGGACACGCTAACAGTCCGTACTGGGCGGCTGTGGACTTCGACAGCGAAGGTGATGAAGAAAGAAATGCCCCACAAAACAGCAGAATCTATCTCGACCCTTGGGATAACGATGCCTTTGGTATGACCCAAGGGGAATCACCAGATACAAGCCAAGAACATAATATGGATTCTTTTGCGGGAGAGCCCGTCAGTGCTAGTTTTTATTATGTTCCAACCAAAACTTATGATTCTGGGGAAGAACCAAAACCGGCTAAAAGAACTATTTTCCAAGAAGATGTAATTCCACCAGATTATTCTATATATGGGAGACGACCTTCCAGACATATGATGGCTGATTATCAAGATATTCCGATTTATGGCCATGTACCAATACGTAAGTTTGTCGATTTAAACTATATAGAAATTTATACTAAAATACATTTTTTATTATAAAATACTTAAATGTCTATTTGAATTCATTTGATAGGAAATGTGAATATAATTAAGATGAATATTAACATGAAATTTAAAAGCAGATAAACTTGATATGATTCTTCTAATTACTGTTAATTACGTAGATTTCTAATTAGCGGTTACATATTTTTGTGTCATGCAAGAGTTATTTTTTTTTAATAAAAATAATGTAGGTAGTCTATACATCTTTTATGCTTTATGATTTTACTTTTCTTACGATAATTAACTTAGAAATCTACATAATATGAATTCGTATGTGGCTGATATTTATGGCATAGTTATTTTAAAATTAATAAATATATAAAAGTGGTTAAGTTACGAATCTGCAACGTTGATATACTACTTTTAGCTTTTCTTAGTATAAACAATTAAAAAAAAATATCGATATTTTTTTAATTATGCACATTGTGCTATGATTCATGAAGATTCTTATTACCGTGTAAATATTCATATTTACGCATTATAGTACAATGATCTTTGGTAAATATTTATACTTTGAAAATTATGAAATAATATTTTAGAATTTATAAAAAAAACCTTTCTTCTTTACCAAATAATTTCATATTATATTTAAACTAAAAATCATTTATAGACGAACGTAGACGTTCAATTTACAACGAAGAACCAATATACGCTCCACATCCTATGGTGTACGAGAGTCTCTATGCCCCTGTACCTATGAACCCCTACATGCATCCAAGACCACGAATATCTCTTCAGCACCAACCAGAATACGTGATGGTGAACGGCCATGGCAAACAAAGAAGACCCTCGAGGTAATATTTAAATAATTTTTATATTACGTTTCTACATTGTATAATTTCTAAGGTCTCTTGTGCTTTTGTTATTCAAAATTAAACAGCAATTGGGTACGGTGTAGAACGTGGGCGTCCGTAGGCTTAAAGCAAATATATTCAAACTCAAGGAAAAATCCACATCATCTTCGGCTAGAATGTGACTAACACCGCCTACTGTACCAAATGCTTGTATGTTTAAAATTATAGACAAAATGACAATGTGCTTTGAGAAAATATCCAATACCACTATTAAAGGATTTTTTTTTCTATTTTTATTTATATATTATAGGTACATATAAACCTGAGGCCAGTCTTGGCGCAGGGGCACAAAATGTGTCTGTAAAAATGACTGGTTGTGGGTTCGATCTCCACTCGAGGAGATGAAATATTTATTTAAATTTATATTTCCATTCCTTCGCTCTGGTGTCGAAGCAAAGCGTGGCGTTGAGTTTCACCACTCAATACGCATAGCCTCCTACATTCGGCGGAAAGTGAGGAACGGAGTGTCTTAACACTAGGTACCGTCTGCCTATCCTACTCTGCGCGGAATACAGCGCGAAGCTGACATAAAAACCTTAACTTAGTTAACACACATTACAACGAAACCACTGTAAAATGTTACAATACTTGACAATATTATTTTTCTCACTAATTCAGCCAAAATGGATGTAAGATTTATTTTTTTTTTTTAAGCAGCACTAAATAAAATTAGAAGATTACTTTAGTGCAGGTTCCGGTTAAGTCTTGGTCCTCAAAGCGTGGTAGAAAAACATCGTTATTCTAAAAAAAATGTTTGTTTCATTATAGTGATAAACACAATCGATCTATTTATAGCAGAATTTATTAATTATTTATTATTATATGCCAATAAAAAAATATTGCAAATGCTTGCGTGCTGTTTATATTGTGCATGTAAAGTGCGTACTATTAAGTCCAAAGAGAATTGATTTATATTAAATTTTACAACGTTTATATGAATGGTATTAGAAAGTTATAATTGTTCATGTTGACAATATGTTCAATAGTCGAAAGGTAAGAAAAAAATTAACATTTGATTTTTTTCTTTAATTTTTTTTGGTCATTTTGAGATTTCAGATAAAAGTTAGTATTAAATCTTTCAGGAGTTGGGATCGTTATCTCCATCCATAATTTATCGTTGAGAAAAATATATTATTTTTAAAAAATGTTACCTGTACAAAAAATATATTATTTTTAAAAAATGTTTGCCTAAATACGTTTTTTTTGTTATTTATAATATATACTAGAAAATTTACCTTTTAAAAAAATAAAATAAAATACCGGGTCTAGATCTAGAAGTATATTATGATATAAATAATATTGGGTACTTAATTATTTATTTTAATAACAACAGTATTACAATAGATATTTACAATGCATAACGCTTCGGACGCTTAATCCTCTCAAAATGAAATCTGCACTAAACACGCAAACATTTTCTCGCTAATGATACATTATTATTTAAGCTTCACGCACTCAACTATAAACGAGTCTGATTTCTAGTCTTTATGGGGAAAATATGTATATACTAATAATAATCTTTTTTATTTTTATTTCTTCTCTTTGGTGTCGAAGTAAAGCTTGGTGTTGAGTTCCAAAACTCAACCAGCAATGAATCCAGAATACAATTGAAAATGGAGAAAGTAGCGTCTTAAGACTAGATTCCCTCTGGTTACGTACGCGTGAAGCAAAAAATTATATATTTCTTTAAATATATCTATTATCTTTGAAATTTGCTACGTTATAATGAGTTTTTGGAGGCCGGTCGTGGCGCAGCGGCACAAAGTGTGACTGTAAAACTGACTGATTGTTGGTTCGATCCCCACTCGAAGAGATGAAATATTTAATTAAATTTATATTTCCATATTCGCTCTGGTGTCGAGGCAAAGCGCGACGTTGAGTTCTGCCAATTCTGCAGTAAGTGGGGAACGGAGTGGCTTAACACTAGGTTCCCTCTGCCTACCCTGCTGTGTGCGGGATACAGCGTGAAGCTGATTTATAATTAGTTTTTGTTTGTTATTGTATGCTCTTACTATTATTGCATTAAATTATTAAATGCTGTGGTTCTCATACCCAGCTAAATCACATGGTGCTGAGTTCCTCAGAAAAAAATACCTATAAGAAAAAAAATGGAGTCCCATGGAAAGAATTTACCTACAAAAAAAAAACACTATCGTTATAGTCAGGGGGCTCGCAAAGTTAGTCGAGTTTCTTTGTATTATAACGATCCACCATCCACCGTGTGAACATGCGGTAGTTTTTGTTTACTACAAATGAAAGTTGCATTGGTGAGAATCTAGCCCGTTTCTTGTTTACAGAGAAACTTGTTCCTAGCATTGACCTCTGGATGATTGCATAATTTTTATCCGATCACCACTCAAACCAATATAATTTATGTAAAATCTCTTTTTATTGAAAATTCTGAATTTGAAAATGAAAGTTGTGATTATAAAGATTTAATGTATCATCACTATTAATGATAACGATAATATAGCGGTAATCAATTATGCAAATTTTATTTTATTATGTTCAAGTTACGTAAAATTGAAAAATATGATTTTATTGTGTGTAGAATTTAATGTTATTCTTATTATGTATTATAGAGAAAATAAACTTTCGTTTTCTAGAATATTACTTAATCTTAAATATTACTTAATGCTAGACATCTTATTATCTAGTAGTATACTACAATAAAATAATCTTGTCTGTACATTGAATATATTTGCGAAAGAATAATGTATCAAATATAGCGAGATTAGATCTTATTAAGCAAAAGTTATTCAATATGATGGCCAAATTACATTGACAAATCAAAATTATTCAAAATTTAAACCATCGTGGCACGCAATAACAGCCATGGACCGTAATTGTGATTATAAATTCGATCTCCATTCAAGGAAAAAATATATATTTAAATTATTTTTATTTCTCCGCTACCGTAGGACAAAGCGTGGCGCCGAGTGGCAACTCAACGCGTAGTGACTTGAATTTGGATGGAAAGCTGAAGACAGAGTATTTTGACACTAGCGTACTCACTGCAAGTTTCGATCGGGTAGTAAATAAAAGTAGCATAGCAAGGACCACCAAATCCACGTGCATTGCGTGCGGCCACTATTATAAATAAATGCAAATAGAACCAGCCTTTTATGAAAGCATATAATGCAGTATAAACTAAATAGAAAAGAACTAGCTAAATAATGAATTTTAATTAATGAATAGTAAATGATATTACATAAACCAATCTAGAAAGTAATACAGGGCTCGAACCTGTCCTGTCATAATATTAGCACGTTAGTGTGAACAGTGAACACGTAGAAACTAACCGCATTATCTAATGTGTAATCGTATTGATACGGATGAGGGATCATAAGAATTGCAATAGTGATGTCTGTGGATTGTAGACGCGCCATAAATTATTTGTTTTCGTGGGTTCTTAATTTTTTAGGTTACTTATAACTTAAATTAAATTTTTAAATGAATTTAGTAAGTTAAATTTTTAAAATCCAAAATATTTTTAAAGTATTTAATTTTTTTTAAAGTATTTAACGTTCAATAAATTAATTATTTAATACTTTTTTAGAAACGTTTCTATAAAAAAAATGACTTAGTCCTATTTTTTGAACCCTCCATGTTGTAATCTTAGTAGACTTATAAAAAAGTATTTTCCTTTCCTAAGTGTGGAATAATATTAATATTTAAAAATAAATAAAAAAGGCAGAGGGGACCTAGTGTTAAGATACACCGTTTCCCACTTCTGCCCGTTCCGTCGAGTTCTGGAGGCATTGCGTTTTCATTTCCTAAGTGTGGAATAATATTAACATTTAAAAATAAATAAAAAAAGGCAGAGGGGACCTAGTGTTAAGATACACCGTTTCCCACTTCTGCCTGTTCCGTCGAGTTCTGGAGGCATTGCGTGTTGAATGGCGGAACTCAGCGCCGCGCTTTGCCATGAAACTAGAGCGAAGAAATGAAAATATTAATGTAAGTAAATATTTCATTTCCTCGAGTAAGGATCGATTTGTGCCCATGCGCCACGACTGGCCATTTACATTTGAACACGTTAAAAATAATTATTTAGCTTGACAAAGAAATAGCGACCATCGAGTAGCACACACGCAATGAGAAACCAACAAATTCAAACGCGATAACTGACGCGATTACTGTGCATTCTTTTACGTGTCTTCGCTCTGATAAGTCCAATTTAAATTATACCATTCTACACGCACTATTTCAAATTCTTTCAAAAAGAAGAGAACGGAGTCCCCTGACACTATGTTCTCTTAGTCTAAAGAAGAAACAACAAAACCAACCAGAGAAGTTAATATAAATCTATGTTTTCTCGACAGGATGACAGAAGCGTACGAGCAATACGCGTACGAAAGCTTGTCACCCGACTACGAGGACTGGGCGCGACCGATGCCGAAGACAGCACCTGATAACTTCCACCTCTCCCGATATGGACACCTACAGATTGATTACTCTTGCAGCTGGCATTCTCTTGACAGGATAATTCGAAACCAATAAAATTTCATTGATTTGAGAAATTGTAATAAGCTTTGGTGCTATTAGTTAGTAGCAGACAAATGCATACAAGTGTTTCTATGTATATGAATCGTCTTAATCCTTTTTTTTTTCTAGAACAAAAAGAAGTAAACTGACATTATGTCGCTTAAACGCTAAATGTCATATTTTAGTTATCCTGTTACAAAAGTAACTGTATATTAACTCTGAAATGTGGTGTTACCTTTAACATTAATTTAAACTGTAACTTATTTTATGTCAGATATTTTTCAAACTACCTACATGCCCATATACGGAATATCTGAAATAACAACCTTCACATGTGATTTTCTTATGCATGAATTGCTGTAATTGTTATATAGATTTAATGATTAAATTGTAATTGTTTGTATTACCTAGGTGCGTTCTAAATTATTATACATATGTATAATGCGAATGTTGAAACTAGCTCCTGTTTATTATTATTATAACCGTTTTTTATTAGGTAAAATTATAATGAACAAACTTTATTAACATTAATTTGATATTTCTGAAGTTCAGATAAGGTACCTAGTATACATGATATTTCTATAGAGAGTTATAAGAAACTTAGAAACAAATATATATATTTATAGTGCAGTGCAAGAGTATATCAGAAAAGTACCTAATTCATTAGTTGCTATAACTTAATCTATATCTTAATATAATAAACATTTATAAAATGTCTTCATAAGCTAGTTAATATTGTTTTGTCAATAAGATATACATCTCAGGAATAATTCTGTTCATATGTAGAGCTTTAACAAATCATTTTTGAAAGTATAATACTATACTTATGTGTAAGAAAAATTTTACTTCAATTTATCAAATATTAGAATATATTATAACTATCTAAATAGATAATTATAAAAATACTATATATACACATACGTACATAGATTTCTGGCAAATTAAGAAAATGTTAATTAGTAAGCTAATACAAAATGAATAAAATTTTATTGTATCAAATATAATAAAATCACAGGCCAAAGAAAATAAAGAATTATTTGTTTTAATGTTTTGTTTTTTCTCACATTTCATTCAGAACCAACCACTATTATACATCTCTTGATATATCTAAGTAAATTCTGCTTAAAAATAAAATAAATAACTCAAAAGTTATGATTTGAGGCTAGTCGTGGCGCAGGGGTAAAGAGTGTGACTATAAAATTGACTGGTTGTGGGTTCGATCCCCACTCGAGGATATAAAATATTTACTTACATTTTTATTTTCATTTTTCGCTCTGGTGTCAAGGCAAAGCGCGGCATTGAGTTCTGCCACTCAACACGCAATGCCACCAGAACTCGGCGGAAAGTGGGGAACGGTGTGTCTTAACACTAGGCTCCTTCTGCCTACCCTGCTATGTGCGGGATACAGCGTGAAACTGATTTTTATTTTTTAAATGTTATGATTTGTGAGGAAAAAACACGATTGAAATTAAAGTAGTCAATCAAAATGATTACTAAGGTGTTATATAAGGAAGTCTTATACATATAATTAATCATAAGTTTGGTCCTATAATTATTTCCTATAAATTACAATATCCATGACCAAAGACTACTGTAAAGTGTTTAATAAGTTGGTTTTCCAGAAAAATATAGTAGTAAATATTTAATTTGGACGAGTTTCATTTAAAATATTAGAAATAACTTCACTAAACTTTGATTAAGTATAACATTTAGTTTGCCTTTCATACAATACCTAGAAATTTCTTATTATAGTCAAATTTGCTTTGTTAAAATTTACTAGGTACACAGCCTATTTTATTTACTTTCGAATAATTACGAGGCTTAATTACTAGTATTATTTATATTTCAATTATTTCTTTTTATCATAAATCTTTATACATTAATTGCAGCATATCTGATAATAAAAACACATTTAAATCAGCTTCACGCTGTATCCCGCACACAGCAGTGTAGGTACAGGGAACCTAGAGTTAAGACAATCCTTTCTCCACTTTCTGCCGAATTCTGGAGGCGTTGCGTGTTAAGTGGCAGAACTTAACGCCGCGCTTTACCTCGACACCAGAGCAAAGACATGGAAATATAAATTTAAATAAGTATTTCATCTCCTCGATTAGGGATCTAACCCAACACCAGTCGATTTTACAGTCACATTTTGTGCCCCTGCGCCACAACTGGCCACAACTGGCCTCATAACATATTTAAAGTATAAAAAATTGAGGGGGCATTTAAAAATCAATATCTATATAATTTTCTACACTTGTAACAATTGCTAGTAGTGTAACTTAAAATTAGGTAAACCTTCTTGGGTACATGTCTTTTTTCAATTTTGCGCTCAGTTTTTCGGAATAATCTTAAGTTCGAAGCTATAACGTCTCTAATATTCAGTGTTTATAGATAGTAGACGGTGATTGTTTTCTTTACGCGCTCATAGTAAATGTTTATAATGGAATAACAGGATATCACTTAGAACGTTAAGCCCGAAAAAGAGAAATGAACACGTAATGCTTAGGCGGAACGGATTGCTGTTAAATAAAATAGGTTTAAATTTCCACCAACAATGATTTTCGCTTTTTGTAATTACTTCGCTTCGCTTCGAGCTGAGCGAGTTCTTTTCTGAAACTCTTTCTGCTCGCTCGGTCCTTTCCGCTCGACTATTTATTTATGGAAATACAAGTATGACGTTTACTCTTGCGAGTTCAACGCGGTCATTAATGGGTCCGCACCGCTCGCGCTGGTAACCGGTCTTTAGTAGAAAGTGATTTTAGATTACGTTCTTGATGACAGAATGCTAGCTAGATTTAATGGTTTTATGCTCAACAACCGGCAAATAATAATTTAAATAAGTATAGATTCGTATTTATCTCCAGCGTGGTTAACTGCTTTCCACGTAAATTATAGGGTGAGATTATATGTTTATGTAAATAACGAAAATACTTTCACCTATTAGGAAGTATAGTTAATGTCTGTAATCTATACAAATTATAAATATAAAGAGATCAAATTTATCCACTTCCTTCCTTTAGCCATAATTACGCGCGTTATACTTTGATAAATTATTTCAGAGGCCAGTCGTGGCGCAGAGGCATGTGAGGCCTGGGCGACAGGTTGTGGATTCGATTCCCACTCGAGGAAATAAAAAAAATCAAAATCAGCTTCACGCTGTATCCCGCACATAGTAGAGTAGGCAGAGGGAACCTAGTGTTAAAACACTCCGACTGAGTTCGGCCACTCAACACTCAATACCTCCAGAATTCGGCGTAAAGTGGGAAGCGGAGTATCTTAATGATAGGCTACTGCTGCCTACCCCGCTATACATTGGCTACAGCATGAAGCTGAAAAAATAGTAATTGATCTTATTTCTTGTCTAATATTAATTTATATATCTGAGTGAAGCTACCAGGAGTAATTATGAGAATGTATGCAGAACATAATTCTGTTTTGTACCTACATAGAACCTACTTTTGTTAGTTCTTATAATACAAGTAGGTGTAAGTTATATAGACTATTCATACTTAATATTTTCTTCCAATACGATGTTAGAATTGACATCTAAAAAATTTAAATTTATTTAAGCTCAGAGGAAGTTTACATAAAAATCATAAGGACCCCCGGAGAGCATGTATGAAACTATAAAGATACTAGCGAACCCGGACGCGGCTTCGCCCGCTTATAGATATATTTAGGAAATTGTTTGTGAAAATATGTAACTAATTTAAATAAAAAAAAATAAGTAAACGTAAACAGTAAATTATTAATAAAAAAACTAAACAAAACCAGCTACATTATTAATAATTTTATCTCTTTCTGTCTTTCTATTTCCCCGAGCTAATATCTAGAATAACTGAACTAATTTTTATTGGACTTTCAGTGATCGATTTTACTAATTTACCCGGGAAAAATCTTTTTACTCGTTTTCCTTGCGCGCGTACATAGATACTATATGAAATAACTAAAGTCCTTTCTACATTAAATATGATAAGTTTTGCGAGCAATATCAAATAAAATCCCAGAAAACTAAAACCACAATTTATTAAGTGTATAACAAGGGTATAGATAACCATCCAACCAAGATGAAATAACCAATAATTTTCTCCTTAATACTTAAATAATATTACACCGATGCCGCGCAGGGCCGCAACTTACACCACACCAAGAAATTTATGAAAATCTAACTAATCTGCTCCTCGAATAAGCGAAGAACCAAAGAAAAGTATAAATTAATTATAAACAGCAAACAATTACATAAAAATTAATAGTAGTTCGAAAATGTATGAAAATTTACAAAACCGTCAAAGTCATCTGCCCGTTCGCGTCGATCATACTATGCCGGTCGTAGCTCGCTAGGTCATTTCGAATCAGTGACATCTCCTTAATTATTTATTAGAATGTTATACAGTGAACTATAATTTCAATCTAGATGAAACGCTAAAAGTGACTATTATATTCATTTTCATAAGGATCAATATCAAATTATAGAAAATACATACAACAAAAACCCAATAAATATAAAGTAAATTAATTAAAATGGTTACTTGTTGTTACTGTGTTACTTTGCTCAAGCTTCAGAGATAAATATGGTATGTGTATCGCAGACTTTTTTAAACATTATTTAAAGGACAATATTTTTGTAAAACATTATTTTTATGTATCTCATAAGGTTGAGTCGGCGCACGCCATGTATGCGTTAAGCAAGCTCATTTTGGGTGACGTTTGCTTATAACAACAAATAAACTTTGCAAACCGTTGCTTAGCAACGGTCGGTTGTTATTAACATGGCGGAATAAATTGCCTGTCAAATTGAAAAATATTTTAATATATTAGTATATATCG
>JAATLQ010033794.1:0-19383 GCA_013421005.1 Heliconius erato x Heliconius himera | reverse complement strand
GCTATAGCCCACTTTGGAGACCACAAAGTGATATACCCCGACGGGTACTCCATGGCCGACAGCACGACGTGATAGCCCAGATTGCCATAAGACATAGTACTATGAAAGTAGCTCTACGCTAGATACTTTTCATTTCAGTTAATAATCTATTTTTCTAAACCATGCAATCTGGTCAGCTAAGTCTATTCGCCAATTCATTAATAAAATACCGATACCGAAAAAAATTGTCTTTAAAAAAATTTTGTTATTGTAATTGTTCAGAAAAACAGACATTTATTTTTTTTACTATTGAATAGTAAGTGTAATAGTGTAAGTAACACTAAACCAATGTTCTATTTTCAAAAGAGCATTGTTTGCATCGTCATAAGCGATTTGTCGTATTTTCTTTTTTAAAAATCATTCAAGTATTATCAGCAAATAATACTATCTCATAGCTCTTTTCATCTGGATATCGTATAATATTAATTATAATAAAATGAGATAAGAATTGAAATTGGCTCATATGGGACCTTAATACTGATTAATTTTAATTAAGAAAACGTATAGAAAAATGAACGTAGCGAGATTTAAACCCGTGCCTCTTTGGGCCGTCCAAAGAGGCGCGGGTTTAAATCTTGCTACGTTCATTTTTCTATACGTTTTCTTAATAAGTATTATTCTTTCCTAAATGTGGAATGATAGTTTAAAAATATTTAAAAACCTCATACTGATTTTTGATCCATCCACATAAACCCTGTGAACTCAACTGAGGTCAGAAGATTAAGTACGAGTACACTTCCTCTTATACCGTAATGGTATAGTCAGTATATAATTTCTTGTATTCATTTAACTACATATTATCTTTTCTCGATAGAATCTTCTTATTACGTATGTTTATTTGGATTTTGTTATACAGGATGGGAGTGTCAGCGCTCCTTTTACGGAAACCACATATATAGTAAAATATTTTAAACCCATACCTAAAGAAATTAATCAAGATACCTCAACAGTTTAGACGTAGGATATTTTTTCATTTCACGATGTTTATCCATACCTGTACGATGTTTCGTGTGAGGCAGTTACGCACTGATGCCAATAACATAAACACATACTACTACAAAAATACTACCAAAGGTTAATCAATTTTGAACTTTGCCGCCAATAACTACGACTCGATTTCGGAATGAGGCGTATGCGGTGGTTTCTTTGATAGGTTTATATGTGCGTGCGTCATTCTTGACAAATGGCGTTTTATATTACAACAATAATTATATTATTTATTTTGTTAAAAAAAAACACTTTCATTTTTGGGAAAAAAAAATATTGTATTAGGTTTTTATAGAGTAGTCAATGAAATGCTCGACAAAGGCCATTTCAATAGTCTGCTCAACAGAGAGGCTCACAATATATGTTCTTTAAATTTGCAACATTTTTTCAAAATTTATAAAGAGTCAATGTGAATTGCTTTTCTCTGCTAAGCATACTAGCTACCTGGAGATTGTGGGAAATGAAAAATAGACTGAGTGTTTCGAAGCCATTGCTCAAAGTACATGATTAGATTTCTAATTTAAGAATAACTTCAAAGATTTTTGTCAAATGAATTGAGCAGACAGTAAATATTCCCTAGTATATAATGTAAAGATGTGTTATGTACTTACATTTCCTTTATATTCTCGAATTATTTGGAACTGTACATTTGTGACATTTATAAAGCCAATAATTAAATGCACAAGCATCTAAAAACAACAATATAATATTATAATTTTAAGTAAATACATTTTTAATAAGATGCGGCCTGGCGTGGCGCAGGGGCAGAAATAAGCGTGCGAGTTGTGCACGATAAATTGTGTTTGATTCCTACTTAAGGAAATAAAATATTTAATATTTTCATTTCTTCACTCTGCAAATCTTGTCCTTGAGTTCCACCACTCTCCTACGAGATCCGCCGGAATATATTGCATTAATGAGAACAGAACGTCCCTAGGTTTCTTCTGCGTACCCTGTTATTGCGTGATGGTGAGAAAATAAGCGCGAGTCGGGCTCGCCCACCGAGGATTGTAGGATTCCGTACAAAAATTGGAGGTCTCAAGATTTTTCCGAAATTCAGGCATAGCTTAGCCATTTGATACCTCACTTGAACAGACAAATAGCCGGACAAGTAAGTGATCTTATGGGGGTTCTTTTTTCCTTAAAAGGTACGGAATCCTTAAAATATTAGACTAAGTAAGTACGTACCATACATTTTAAGGGCCAATCAGTTTTTTCTAATGTGTCCAATATTTTTATATAAATTTTTACATATTTTTTCCAATCAAAAACGGCCGTAGCATTGTTTAGGACCTCTTTACGAAGTTTAGTACAAAATATCTTAACACGAAAGTACATTATAATGAATACCATCACAATAGGTATACGTCCAATCTCGATACCAAAACGTAAGAGTGCTATATATAATATCGTAAATGTATTTTCAATAGATCCGTAGACACTATATTGCGCTAAAATAACATAGAATAAGGAACAAATAATTATAAGTGATACAATGTAGCAGACTAAAAATTTCGCTACATTTTTTCGACTATTTTCCAAATAACTTTTGTCATCTATTATTGTGTCAATCGACAAGTAGTTGATTAGATATTCCTCTTCTGTTTGTAGCGAACATGTTATATAAATAACATATTCCACTATTCTTGATATTTCGTTTATGTTCAATGATGTTATTCTATCTACAGCTGCAACATAAATATACTGTAGGCTGATAGCTCCTAACAATGTCTTAAAAGCGTACTTCAGCCAGACATTTTCGTAAAAATTATAATAAAATCCAAAAACCATACGCAGTTTTAAAATAAAGTTAATACCGACCAAGTCGCCTCTGTAACGAGCCATGTTTATGGTTTAACTGATAGATGCAATGACTATTGAAATGAGTGACCTAGAAAAAAATAATAATATTGAGTGCTTATCTTGAATCACAATTGCTAATATACAAATGAAATGGTTAATTATGTATATATCTACACGCTTTATATCAACTAGTAGTTGGAACATTGCTTAGTACAATTATCGTTTTACAATGTAATCATATAAATAAGATCAGCTTCACGCTGTATCCCGCACACAGCAGGGTAGGCAGAGGGAACCTAGTGTTAAGACACTCCGTTCGCCACTTTCTGCCGAATTCTGAAGGCATTGCGTGTTGAGTGCACAACCAGTCGGTTTTACAGTCACACCTCGTACCACTGCGCCACGACTGGCCTGTATATAAATAATATGTACTGAAGATATAAATTTGTACTGTGGATAAATTGATATAGAAATATAGTGTTTTACTTATCGAAAATACAGAATATACCGAATTACATAAAGCTATGCGGGGCCGCATAGTTTTATGTAATTCGGTTTATTTCGATTCAAAACTGTTTGTATTTCTTGAATATAGCAACATGAAATATTAAATTACATTCCAAAACTTACGAGGCTCATATCAATGTTAAGCTTTGTTGTTCTGTTAAATCGATTAAGTACATTTGTAAATATGTACATAAATAGGTAGTGTATTGGCCATATTTGGAGTACAAAACGTAAATGAAGACGAAATAACACGGTATCAAATGTAAAAAATACATCAGTAGCAACGAAGCTATTTGGCACAACAGAAAGAGAAACTACTGTCCAGCATCTAGCAACACATCTTGAAAACGGACAACGCTCACTGAAGAAAATGTTCTCCAAAGAGCGCTTGAGGCTCCAAAAATGACTCTAACTGATTTTTTTAAATTGTGTCAAAAACCTGAAATTTTTGGCCAATTTGCAAAGACATTATTTATACTGATATTCCACGTCATTTCACATGAAACAAATGCAGTAAAAAATGGGAGCAACGGAAACAAGGAAAACCACATCTTTCTATTACAGGCATATTCAAAGCTATGCCATTGGAGCGACTTTACACAGTACATCCAAAGCAACGTGAGTGCTTCTATTTACGTTTGCTATTGGTGAATGTTCTTGGACCCAACGTCTTTTGAATTTCTGCGAACAGTTAATGGCCGAGTATTCAATACATACCACGATGCATGTCGTAAATTGCAATTGCTGGAAGAAGATAACCATTGAGACTTAACCCTTGCTGATGCAGCGTTGACATCAACGCCTAATAGCGTTCGTCAGCTGTTTGCCATTATTTTAACGACATGTTTTCCATCACATGCCCATATTTTGTGGGAAAAATATAAAAATTGTATGACAGCAGATATATTGCATCGTATGAGACAAATTGATCAGTGCCGGAATATACACTATATGCCAGAGATCTATAATGAAACGTTAGTGTTAATCAATGATTTATGTATTTTAATTTCAAATATACCACTTAATTATTATGGTATGCCATCGCCTAATCGTCGAGCTACCGACTTATTCAACACTGATTTACAACGAGAAAAATAATATGAACATGATACTTTTGCAACAATAATCATGAACAGTGAGCGATTACTGACAGCAGAACAAAAATTTATTTACGATCGGATTATGATGACTGTTACTGCTGAACAAGGCGGTTTTTTTTTCTTGGACGCATCAGATGGCACCGGTAAGACATTTTTAATATCATTGAGTCTTGCCAAAATACGGTCACAGTAGAAAATCGCATTGGCGGTTGCATCGTCAGGCATTGCAGCTACTTTACTAGATGGTGATGGCTTCAACATTCAAGCTGCCATTAGACATTCATAAAAAACCAGACGCTACATGTAACATAAAAAAGAATAGTGGAATAGCTACAGTGCTGAGAAAGAATTCAATTATAATTTAGAATGAGTGCACAATGACTCACAAATATTCACTTGATTGCATAGAACTATGCAAGACTTAAACGGCAACAATTAACTGTTCGGTGGTGCTATCTTACTTTTGTCTGGTGATTTCCCACAGACCTTACCAGTCATACCTCGCTCTACCTTCGCGGATGAGATTAACGTATGCTTAAAACAATCATTTTTATCGCGACATGTAGAGACAGATCGATTGACAATAAACATGCGTGTGCATAGAAGGCTTCTATTTCCCATTTGTTTAGCTTTCGCCATGTCTATAAATAAGTCTAAAGGCCAAACAATCCTTTTTTGGTTTAGATTTGGAAAATCCATGTTTTTCTCATGGGCAACTATATGTTACATGTTCACGTGTAGAAAACCCGTCGAATCTATTTGTGGGAGCTAAAGACACCTTAACCAAAAATATTGTACACCGATTAGTGCTGACTTAAATTGAAATTGAAAGTATTTATAATTCCAAATAATAAATTTTATTGTTAAAAAATGAAAACTATCTGTTCTACCTATTTCATTTACAAGCTTAAGTGTTACATGTTATTGACTAATTACTTTGTAATATACTCATTTGTTACAAACTTGAATAAATCTAAAATTAATTATTTTGTTTGGATTTGTGCTTCATATCAACTCCATGAAAACTTTTATCAATTGTGTTTAATGAACTTACCCTTCAAATCCTAATCCAGTGGATTTTTATACCGTAACATTTCTGTCTTCGTTCGTGAATAATAATTTCATTGTTAGGGGTAACTAGCTGTACAAGTAGAAAATCAATCAGGAAGATCACCGTATTTTTGGCAAAATAAAGCACGGCGTTAAATTCTGCCATTGAATAAATTTTAATAAGTAGATTAGTAGTAGACTGGTAATAAATGGAAGTAGTATGGAACCACACAACGAAATTGTGGACCGCTACTAGAATTAAATAAAACACATGAGTATAGTAGGTAGCTACTTTATTTAACACCATTATAACCACAACTATGTTAACGATGTAATTCTAAGGTGCAAGTACAACGACAATCAGTTTAACGTGCAGTTAATTTATTTCGAAATTCATAAATTTAAGTTTCAGGCAAGGTTCATTTTTTAAATGAGCAAGACATTAGGCAGAATAAGACGAAAAGAAAGATCATGCGAAATGCAGTCTTTAGATGTCCTCTGCACTAACTTGAGGACATAAGAAAATTAGTATGTCAAATAAAAGTATTATGTTGTTTTGAGTACATGTGTAAATTGTAATAAGCACACTAGGTATGTTGCGGCAAGTGAAAGATATCCTAGCGGCAAACGCGAATATACTTGAAAAGCCCTGCAAATACAGTACTTCATTGGATTTTCACGAAAATACTTCAGTAGTTCACGCAAATTTGATCGTCGTCTTTCACCTGTAATGAAATAAATAATAGTAAGATCTTTGGTTTCCAATATTATTAAATATTTCAATTAAACTATTTAACTGGATTAATCGCGTATATTTAGTATTACTTGTACATTTTTGGAAACCCGCCGTTTCAAACATTTTGCTGTAGTAGCAGGATAGACTGAGGTGGCATTCGTCTGTCAGTTTAAATAATCATTACATCGAACTATTTTTTTGAAAAAGTATGTTTTTTGAAATCAGTCTAGAATTAATAACGACTATGATTAATTCGTAAATATTATTAAATATAGCTTCACGCCTGCTACGCCACTATTATATGCCACATGTAGCAGGGTAGGCAGAGAGAGCTAAGTGGTATCGCGTGCTGAGTGTCGGAACTCAACGCCACGATTTGCCTCGACACCAGAACAAAGAAATCTATAAATTAAATATTTCATTTTCTTCGGTGGGAATCGAATACACATCCAGTCGTTTACAATCGCACTCTTGTGCATCCGCGCCATGACTGGCTGATCGAATCAAATGTTATTAAATATTTATTTGTTAATATTTATTTATTAAATATTTATTAACTTACAGGTACAAGTTATCATTCTGTCGGCGATTTGGATCTTTAGCGCATCCAGTTGATCTGTTATCATTTCCATCATTACTGATGGGTAAAATAAAACTGTATATTTATATACGAGTTGCAATAAAATAAGTATTGTTTTCAGGTCAAACTGAAATTCCTGTTGATTGAATAAATTAAATATTAAGTATTTTAAATGAAACTATTTTAACCGCATTAATCCCGTATATGTGGTATTATACAATTTTAGAAACTCGACGTTTCGAACACTTTGCAGTAGGCTGTCTACCCGTGACCATGGACTACTGCATAATATCAAATATATGCGATTAATCTGGTGAAAATAGTTTCATTTTAAATGTGTAATAATCTTGAAAATCAAAGAACTTATTAAACATTAAGTATTCTTCGTTCGTTATACGAAAAGAAGGACTGATGATGAGATAGTTGATAGCAAATGCTGGAAAAAAAATGTTTTGCCTGTTATATAACCCATATAATGGGTTATATTATTATTTTTTTATTTTTTTTAATATGGGTAATTGATATTTTTATATTTCCTGAAGTCCCATTTAATTACATGAAGCCGTCTGAATGTTGTAGCTTTTTTATTTATTGGGTTTTAAAATGTTTTAAGATGAAATTATTTATACAGGGTAGAAGTGTCAGCACCACTTTAAATGAAACCATATTTTTAAGTACTCCATGAAAGCCTAATACAATTAATTTTTTTTTTCCAAAAATGAAAAAATGTTTTTTTTAAACAAAATAAATAATAAAATTGTCGTTTTAAAATATAACGCTATTTGTCAAGAACGACGCACGCACACATAAAGCTATCAAAGGGAAACCGCCGCATACGCCTCATTCCGAAATCGAGTCGTAGGTATTGGTGGAAAAGTTCAAAGTTGCTTAACCTTTAGTAGTATTTTTGTAGTAGCGTTTACGTTATTCGCACTTTGCGTAACTGCGTCACACGAAGTACAAGTATGGATAAACATCGTGAAATGAAAAAAAATCCTACGTCTAAACTGTTGAGTTATCTTGATTAATTTCTTTAGATATGGATTTGAAATATTTTACCCTATATGTTGTTTCGGTAAAAGGAGCGCTGCCTCTTCCACCCTGTATAATCATTTCTTTAAATTTTTGCCTTAAGGAATCTTTGGGACCTATAAGTCATAGGTTGCGTGATAAGCTTACTTCTGTAAGACAAAAATCGATTTAATACCGGCTTTTTTACACCAAAGTAAAATGATGTAGGGGTATTGCACAATAATTAATATTATTTTTAAGTAACATTCGTAAACAAGCTATGTCAGCGCCCTAAATATATTCGCTACGAATGCAATTGGGAAATTACTTTCCGCTATTGTTTTGTAGCGTATAAACAATCAAATCTAATAGTGTATATAGTAATATGCCCATGGTACGTACGCAACGTGGACCGAGCGTACAGATTGAAAGTCCAACCCACTCATTGTCGAAGCGTGTAAGTACGCTTCTCACCCACACCCGCTTCTTCGACAACCTCGCAGCGTCCCTCTGGATCCCAACCATTCAATTACTGCCGCAAACGCCCAATATGTAGGCAAGGCCAGTCTTATCTAACGGCACGTTCGCGCCTCGGCGCGACGGGGCCCAACCGTCGAAATCCCCCCTGATTAGCGATCGCCAACCCGAGAGTCACGAGCGTCCATAAAAGCTCGTATTTTTTCTTCAGGGGCGAGCTACTCTCACACCTCCCGGCCCGGTGACGCTGTCAAGACCAGTTCAGGTCAACAGCAATAAAATCAAGTCGAATAAAAAAAGATGAGTTGAATTAACAATCGTCGCGACGCTATAGTCCACATTGGAGACCACAAAGTGATATACCCTGACGGCTAACCCATGGCCGACAGCACGACGTGATAGCCCTGATTGCCATAAGACATAGTACTATGAAAGTAGCTCTACGCTATACTTTTCATTTCAGTTAATAATCTATTTTTCTAAACCACGTAATCTGGTCAGCTTTGCCAATCCATTAATAAGAGATAACCACTATAATTTTGAGCCAATTGTGATACCGAAAAAAATTGTTTTTGAAAAAATTGTGTTAGTTGTAATTGTTCAGAAAATCATACATTTATTTTTTTTACTATTGAATAGTAAGTGTAGTAGTGTAAGTAACACTAAACCAATGTTCTATTTTCAAAAGAGCATTGTTTGCATCGTCATATGCGATTTGTCGTATTTTCTTTTTTAAAAATCATTCAAGTATCATCAGCAAATAATACTATCCCATGGTTCTTTTCAACTAGATATCGTATAACATTAATTATTATAAAATGAGATAAGAACTAAAATTGGCTCATGTGGGACCTTAATACTGATTAATTTTAATTAAAAAAACGTATAAAAAAATTAACGTGGCGAGATTTAAACCCGTGCCTCTTTGGGAACCGTCCAAAGAGGCGCGGGTTCAAATCCCGCTACGTTCAAAATTTTATACGTTTTCTTAATAAGTATTTTTCTTTCCTGAGTGTGGTATAATAGTTTAAAAATGTTTAAAAACCTCATACTGATTTTTGATCCATCCACATAAACCCTGTGAACTCAACTGAGGTCAGAAGATTAAGTACGAGTACACTTCCTCTTATACCGTAAAGGTATAGTCAGTGTACAGGGTGGAAGAGGCAGGGTTACTTTTACAGAAACAGCATATAGGGTAAAATATTTCAAACCCATACCTAAAGAAATTAATCAAGATAACTCAACAGTTTAGACGTAGGATTTTTTTTTCATTTCACGATTTTTATCCATACCTGTATTTCGTGTGACGCGATTACGTATAGATCATAATAACCTAAACACTTACTACTTCAAAAATACTACTAAAGGTTAAACAACTTTGAACTTTATCGCCAATACCTACGACTCGATTTCGGAATGAGGCGTATGCGGCGGTATTCTTTTGATAGGTTTATGTGTGCGTGCGTCGTCCTTATAAATGGCGTTTTATTTTAAAACGGCAATTTTATTATTTATTTTGTTTAAAAAAATTACTTTTTCATTTTTGGAAATTTATTTTTTTCTGATTTATATTAGGTTTTTAGAGTAGTTATATCTGTGGTTTCATTTAAAGTGGTGCTTACACTTCCACCCTGTATAATTTCTTGTATTAATTTAACTACATATTGTCTTTTCTCGATAGAATCTACTTATTACGTATCTTTATTTGGATTTTGTTATACAGGATGGGAGTGTCAGCGCTCCTTATACGGAAACCACATATAGGGTAAAATATTTTAAACCCATACCTAAAGAAATTAATCAAGATACCTCAACAGTTTAGACGTAGGATATTTTTTCATTTCACGATATTTATCCATACCTGTACGATGTTTCGTGTGAGGCAGTTACGCACAGATGCCAATAACATAAACACATCTACTACAAAAATACTACTAAAGGTTAATACATTTTGAACTTTGCCGCCAATAACTACGACTCGATTTCGGAATGAGGCGTATGCGGTGGTTTCTTTGATAGGTTTATGTGTGCGTGCGTCATTCTTGACAAATGGCGTTTTATATTACAACAATAATTTTATTATTTATTTTGTTAAAAAAAAACACTTTCATTTTTCGGAAAAAAAATATTGTATTAGGTTTTTATAGAATAGCCAAAAAATGCTCGACAAAGCCCATTTCAATAGTCTGCTCAACAGAGAGGCTCACAATATATGTTCTTTAAATTTGCAACATTTTTTCAAAATTTATAAAGAGCCAATGCGAATTGCTTTTCTCTACTATGCATACTAGCTACCTGGAGATTGGGATATGAAAAATAGACTGAGTGTTTCGAAGCCATTTCTCAAAGTACATGATTAGATTTATAATTTAAGAATAACTTAATTTTTAAGTCTTTATTTAATGTTCCCTGAATGTTTGGATGTAAAAAGCTGGTATCATTATAATAACAAATTGTATTCATTTTTACATTTTTTTTTAATTATTTGTGTAACATATTGCAAGAGATGGCCTGTATTATCTTATTATTTAATTTCAATTAAGACGATGTTATAGAGAGCACGTTAATAAATTCATAGGCAAAAAGTTGTGGAGTATAAAATTTTTACAAGAAAATTACAGATTGTGACTATATTTTAACATGTTTTCATACATTGTCACCAAATACCTAAATACAAAAACTACGACTTTTAGATTCACTGACATAAATATGCTAATTAGGTCATTTTATGGATAGCCGATCTCTCTATCGACCGGGAAATCATTTTGTATATTGCATTAGGCATTGTCGTAACTCGTAAGTGTTACAAAAAATCATCATTGCCCTTCAAAGATTTTTGTCAAATGAATTGAGCAGACAGTAAATATTCCCTAGTATATAATGTAAAGATGTGTTATGTACTTACATTTCCTTTATATTCCCGAATTATT
Organism: Heliconius erato x Heliconius himera; assembly: GCA_013421005.1. Lineage (NCBI taxonomy): Eukaryota > Metazoa > Arthropoda > Insecta > Lepidoptera > Nymphalidae > Heliconius > Heliconius erato x Heliconius himera. The sequence continues at coordinate 8,160 of JAATLQ010033794.1, read as the reverse complement.
CTGAACTGTATACTTGTGACATTTATAAAGCCAATAATTAAATGCACAAGCATCTAAAAACAACAATATAATATTATAATTTTAAGTAAATACATTTTTAATAAGAGGAGGCCTGGCATGGCGCAGGGGCAGAAATATGCGTACGAGTTGTGCGCGATAAATTATGTGTATGATTTCTTCTTAAGGAAATAAAATATTTAATATTTTCATTTCTTCGCTCTGCAAATCTTGTCCTTGAGTTCCACCACTCTCTTACGAGTTGAGAGAACAGAACGTCCCTAGGTTTCTTCTGCGTACCCTGCTATTGAGTGACGGTGGGAAAATAAGCGTAAGTCGGGCTCGCCCACCGAGGATTGTAGGATTCCGTACAAAAATTGGAGGTCTCGAGCTTTTTTCGAAATTCAGGCATAGCTTAGCCATTTTATACCTCACTTGAACAGACAAACAGACGGACAAGAAAGTGATCCTATTGGGGTTCTTTTTTCCTTAAAAGGTACAGAATCCTTAAAATATTAGACTAAGTAAGTACGTACCATAAATTTTAAGGGCCAATCAGTTTTTTCTAATGTGTCCAATATTTTTATATAAATTTTTACATATTTTTTCCAATCAAGAACAGCCGTAGCATTGTTTAGGACCTCTTTACGAAGTTTAGTACAGAATATCTTAACACGAAAGTACATTAGAATGAACACCATCACAATAGGTATACGTCCAATCTCGATACCAAAACGTAAGAGTACTATATATAAAACCGTAAATGTATTTTCAATAGATCCGTAGATACTATATTGCGCTAAAATAACATAGAATAAGGAACAAATAATTATAAGTAATACAATGAAGCAGATTAAAAATTTCGCTACATTTTTTCTATTATTTTCTAAATAACTTTTGTCGTCTATTATTGTATCAATCGATAAATAGTTGATTAGATATTCCTCTTCTGTTTGTAGCGAACATGTTATATAAATAACATATTCCACTATTCTTGATATTTCGTTTATGTTCAATGATGTTATTCTATCAACAGTGGAAACATAAATATACTGTGCGCTGATAGCTCCTAAGAAAGCCTTAAAAGCGTACTTCAGCCAGACATTTTCATAAAAATTGTAATAAAATCCAAAAAGCATGCGCAGTTTTAAAATAAAGTTAATACCGACCAAGTCGCCTCTGTAACGAGCCATGTTCATGGTTTAACTGATAGATGAAATAACTATTGAAATGAGTGACCTAGAAAAAAATAATCATATTGAGTGCTTATCTTGAATCTGAATAGTTAACATACAAATGAAATGGTTACTTATATACGTATGTATTTATTCGCTTTATAGAAGTACCTACTACTTACTAGTTGATTATATAGTACTATTATGAGTTTACAATCTATATATACCATAATAAAGCGGAAGAGTTTGTTTGTTTAAACGCTAAGATCTTTGAATCTACTGGTCTGATTTACTTTTTTCTTTTGTATAAAAGCTAGCTTCTTCAGGAGTGCTATAAGCTTTATAACATAACGGTGTAAGTTAAATAATAATTAACACCATCCTAATAATGCTTTAAAAGCGTGTGCTGAAAAATAAATTAAATCTATGTCAGTACATTATATGATAAAAATATCCACCGTATATCTATCCATTATAAATAAATCACAATGATTTTGTGATAAAAAATAATAGAAAATTGCAAGGTGATATTTCACCGATTTTTATTTGACATGAATATTGAAATTTACGAGCAAAAGTTATAAGATCATCAAGAAATTTTATGAAGATAAAATACAGCTTTTATAGCATGTAATTTGGACGAAAAAATGTAAGATTAAAATAATTCGAAGCTCTGTTACGTCCGCAAGCCTAGGTTCGACTCGCGCAGGGGACGCCCTTGCCGCCGATGACATCCTCTCAAGCAGCTACATTCTACTTGCACTTTCTCAGAATTATGAAAATAAGTTGTTCATGATTGAATGTATCAATCTCTTGGTAAATGCAGCATAATAAAAATACTATAGGTGGCATGTGGGCAATGCTGCGAGTGGGCCACTAGTGTAATCATATAAATAACATTCACTGAAGGTATAATTTCATCAAATTATTATTGTCACAAAATTATATCGACCACTTAACACTTTGTATTTGTCTTATGATATTGATTATATTTTTGAATATATTCTTATTAAATGTAACGTACCTATTAATTGTGCTAAAAGCTACGTATTACTTGCAAAGACACTGTGCTCCGCACTTTTCGCCGAATTCGGTAGACATTGCGTGTTCGGACCGACAACTAGTCGCGCTACGACTGGCCTCAATTTATTACATATTTCATCTCGTTATCGTTCTCGTTAATAGACTTGTATCCGAATTATAAATAAAAAAAATATTGCAAAACTCCTAAAAAATTTTATGCAGTCGGGACTGTGAAAATTAGACCGACAATAACAATCCATGCATAGATAGCCATTCGCCTAAATAATATAAAGCAGAATTGAGTCTGTTACAATTTCGAGTCTCTTACAATTTCGTCGATATTTTTAGAACTAAAATACCACACAATATCTTCTGCATATTGAAAAAAATCAACCGATTTATCTAAATCATGAGTATAAAAGTTATATAATATAGAGCCTAAAAAAAAGCCATTCCAAAGAGATCTAGGGCAAAGAAGGTTGCCTTGATGCCTGATTCGAATGGATCTGCCGATAAAGAGATTGAAAATGAATTGAGATAATTTAGAAGAGAGATCAAATCTAAGCATTTTAATTATAAGATTAGAAAGAATGACGCTATCGTATGCGGAGCTAATATAAAAAAAACACCTATCAGATATTCACCCTTAGCAAAGCTTATTCGGATTTTTAAGGTGAGAACACTAAGGCTATCAATTGTGCCAAGAACTTCCTAAATCTAAATTCTTCCTAAATCTAAACTTAGAAAGTAATCCCCTACTTTCCAGTATCCAGTCAAGTCTATTTTTTATTAAGCGTTCCATGACTTTGCACACCGTGGAGGACAAGGCAATGAGGACGGACGGAAGAAGACTCTTTGGGATCTTTCCCAGGTTTTAAAATGATCGTAGCAGGCCAATGAACTCACCACATTAACATTGGGAAATCTGCGGGGATGGGAATCAACAAATGATGAAAATAAAAAAAGAAACAGTAGAGGGGTTGGAGCGGAAGGAGAAGATGATTTATTGCGCAAAGTAACAATAATGGGAAAATTATCACTACCGAAAGATGACGAGAGAACTTCCCAATTAAGGAAAGGAGCCAAACAAGGAGAAAGAAGGGTCAAATCAACTGTACTCTTAGGATTCTATGATGATGATGATAGTGATAGATGAGATGAGGTGAGGGTAAACTCTGCGAGTTGGCGAACCATCATTAACGAAACAGACATTTACATCATCAAAAATGACCAATAACTGTAAGACAAAATTGTCACAGTGATGGCAGCCCCACGCCGTATGGTGGAAGTTAAAGTCGCCGAGGACGACGAGTGGCCAGGATAGATTTCACAAAGTAAATATCTGCACCTAGAGAAGAATAAGGATGCGGAATGTAAAATGAAACAAAAGTTATATCGAAAGCTTTAACTGCAGCAACATTGAAATTTATGAGGAAGGGATTCGCGCGGAAAAGAAAACAAGCGATTCATTAAAAATGCACAACTTGCATATCCATCATTCCTGTCATCTCTCAAACAAAAGAAACCTGGAACACGAAAACGTATACCAGGCTTTATCCAGGTTTCATAGATGGCAAGAATAATAGGACTAGTTCGAGTTCTTGAATCAGATGAAGTATTTCAAGTTTCCTCTGAAGGAGACTTTTACAGTTCCACTGAATTATTTTTACTGTATCTTTTTGAGCAAGAGTAATGGAGGATGAAGGAGCATTAAAGGTGCTGCGTTGCTAGGTTGATTATTAATATTAGGAATAGGAGACAAACGATTAGACAAAATGAGTAAAAGAGTATATAAGAGTTGTTCAGTAGACGGAAAATGAGATGAGGAAGAATCCATGACACATCCATTACCAAGAGTAGTTGAATCTAAAGAAATTATATTTTGATGAGCTACTTTGTGATAATCTAGACTAGAGTATTAGCGAATGAGACCGAGCAAATTTGAGGACCGTTTTTCTGTAAGAGGCTGTGGTATGAGAATGATTGTTGGAGGTACATGAACTTTCAACAGAGGGCAAAGTAGAAGGAGGAGAGACGTAAGGCTTGATGTTTTGCCAGCTCAGCATAACATTTGCGGGAGTGAGGAAATTGTGCAGAAGCCTGAACTGATAAAAATAGACGTTTTGCTTGACGGTTGCTAGGGTATTATTATTATTATTATATATATGTTAGAATCCTCCAACATAATTATACATTCCTGAGCGAGGATTTGGGGCTTATCAGGCCTCATGTAATGGCTCAGTTAATCCACACTGTACACTTGTGCAGTGTGCAGGCATATACAAACTATATTATGACTGGTTTTTGATACATCGGTCAAACAAAGAGATGCATCGGTGTATTAGCGTTTTTCAATCATAATATTTTTTATAAAATATATTAACTCCATTAATCGTGACCTATAACGTAACTTTTTTCTGGTAGTTGTACCTTTTATATCACGGCTCCCTGAATAGGTACATAGTCTTCCTAGATAAATGGACTATCTAAAAATAAATAATAGGAATTTACAGTAATGCTTAAATAATAAAAAATACACAAGGAAACAAATAAAAAACAAAATAAAATATGAAATAGCTATATTTACAAAAATAATAAATCTATTTACAATTACTGTTATGATCTAATCACAGTTACTGCTCATTCAAAAAATACTCAAAATATGTTAAATGTTTGTCACTAAAATAATAGTAAGTAATGTACAAAACATTATATTATTTCAATATAAAAGAGTTAAACTAAATTTAAGGCATTTTTAATATCCTTAATCCTCGTCTGTCATCTGTTAAGTCTTTAATGTTTATATCACAGACACACAAGCTGTTTACAAAGATTACCCTAATTTTATAAACTCAATTATTTTCTAAATCCAGCCCTATGCATAGGGTCAGTTAAGAAATTCAATTAAATGTAAAAAATACGATTATCTTGTGGCAACACTATGCACCTACTTTCACTGCTATTTAAATATCTATCATATTTTTTATTGCCACAAAATTATCTCGGCCACTTTAAAATCAATAATATTTAACTTTGTATTTATCTTCTGACACTGACTAGACTTGATTGTGTATTCATATTAAATATAATGTATCCATTAAAAATGTAAAAATTATTTATTAACGCGACACTTGAAGAATTTTAAATTTGTAAAACTTAGAAGTCTATAAAAAATCATTATTAGTTTTTGTGTAACAAAAACAAGAACACTGAAATATCAATTTAAAAAATTCAATTTAGAATGTTATTAAGTAAAATATTTTAAGTGACATTGTTGATTTCTAAACGAAAAACTTTTTTTAAAGTAATTCTTTTTCAAAAATGATGGAATAAAATGGTGCATTTAATTTAATTTTAAATTACTTAGTTTTGTTAAGTAAGCTTCTACATATAGCATTCTTACGTATAGCAGTCCATCATTTATAATACAAGAGTAGAAAATATACATATATTACTAATAATTTTATATAACTATGTTATGCACATAATCTGACATAGTTGCAATAAATAACAATTAAAAATTGTACTTATAAAAATTAAATACGTAATGTTCAATGGTCGTGACTGTGTCCATGATCTGAGCCATTGTCTGCAACACCACCACCACCGTGTGAGTGACTGTGCGAATGTCCAGCTGGAAAAAAATATGGTCAGATAAAAAAATATACATAATATGTTTTATTTTGTAAGTAATTCATATAATATTTTTTTCAGCTTCGTTTTTTAAGTTTGGAATGCAGTGTTTTAACATTTTTCCGCTGAATTGGAGGTTGAGGTCATTGCGTGTTGAGGTGTCGGACTCAATGCCGCGCTTTTCGCTTGGTAAGTATTTTCCCTTTTTTTTATTCCAGAATGAAGAAATAAGAATATTAATGAACCCACAAGATGGCATCATTATAATTCATATAATAAACACGCCATAATAAAACCGGAATGTGAGTTCCAAAGTTTTAAGTGTAGCTCCAAGTTGAGTAGTCTATGGAAATGCAATGAAACACACTGGCACTGGCACCTGCCAGACTTAAATGATAAAAATAAGAAAATCCCAATTTATTGATTGGTAAAAAAAATAGATTCCCCTTGCCTATCCTGCTGTGTGCGGTAGAAAACTGTGAGGCTGATATTTAAAAAAAACCTATATAATGATAATATTGCGTGACGTATAGTCGGTAAAGTTTTATCCGATTTTGATCAGAAATGGCCTATACAGTAACCACCTATTTATTATTCCAATGTGGTTTTTCCGTAAACTCATGCTTCAATATACATATAATATTTGTTTCACAAATTGTAAGTATACTCACTTAGTAACTGTAATCCAAACATTAGTCCAAATCCTATGAGAGCAGCAAGGTACTGGAGAATGCCGGTTCTATCACTCTTCCAGATTTCAAAGAATATAACGTAGAGTAGAGTGCCTGATGCCAAACCTTGAAGTACTACTGAGTAGACTCCAGCTGCTGTCGCTCCTTCACCACCGACAAGTATTAAACCAATGCCAATACCAAGTGGTGATACAATGGCGAATGTAGTTATATATATAACAGAAAGCCAGGTCTTCGTACGAGTTGCGATTAGCTCAATGCCGATACAGAAAGCAATGACCAACTTGTGGGCGGATACTGCTCCTAACATGTACCTGTAAAACATAATATTAAATTGAAATTGAATAAACTATTTATTTAATTAAAAATAAATTAGATAACCCTTAAAATTTAAGTTATTAGATAATTTTATAATAAAAAAAATATTTAGAGGCCGGTCGTGGCGCAGCGGCACGAGGTGTGACTGCAAAACCGACTGGTTGTGGGTTCGATCCCCACTCGAGGAGATGAAATATTTACTTAAATTTATATTTCCATTTCTTCGCTCTGGTGTCGAGGTTAAGCGCGGCGTTGAGTTCTGCCACTTAACACGCAATGCCTCCAGAATTCGGCAGAAAGTGGGGAACGGAGTGTCTTAACACTAGGTTCCCTCTGCCTACTCTGCTGTGTGCGGGATACAGCGTGAAGCTAATTTAATTTATTTTTTTTAAATTTTGGTCTATTTTTATTTACATTTGACTTTGACGTTTGCTATTAGCGGCCTTTAATAATTAACGCCATCTATTAACAAATAGATTATTTAAACAAAACCTTAATATTACCACTTCAAATTACCACATCAAACTGCTATTCAATAATAGATGGCGCCACTTCATTTGAATACATCTAAATTAATTCATAGATTGCAGCTTATTTAAATTTTCGCTTACCAAACATTAGAAGTGCTTGATTCTAATCCAACTGCAAGACCTTCAAACAGTTCATGAATAGACAGAGCTAGTACGATGAGTAGGCCGCGCAAAGCTGAGGTCACATCATCGGCATTACTGATGGGCATGTGGCTATGGCCATGGTGCACGTGGTTGGCGTGATTATGATTTACTTCCAAGTCCTAAAAAGTTGGAATTATTCTTTTAATTTTGCACATTTTCATTATTTTGGAAGAATTACTAAGAAATCGATAGGCACAACTCACGAGTCTAAAAAATTACTTATACTTATATTTAAAAACAAAATGAATTATGAAATATTTTTAAACGAAAAATTAAAAAAAATGTATTAAGGTAAGTGACGGTAACTTCGTGCTAGTACGTCTTTTCGTTAGTTTTGCTTCTGGCGAAAAAAATAAGCATTTTAAGTATTATTTACGGAAAGTTTATATTTGTAAGAAATCTTTATAACTTCAACTGTCTAAAAATATAAGTAATAATATTTTAATGACAATATTGAGCGTATAGCGACGTTTGAAACGCAGAGTTGACTACAAACTGCAGTGTAACGTGCCTGTGTTCCTTGCCACCGTAAGAGTAGCGTAAGAGTTTCTTAAGGTCGTAGAAAGACAAAGATAAGTTATTCAAATAAAACTTTAAATATATGCTGTTCTGTATTCTATAATCTAATATTTAATTGAAAAAAAAATT
>JAATLQ010033793.1:22583-41957 GCA_013421005.1 Heliconius erato x Heliconius himera | reverse complement strand
ATGTCTTTCGATAGGTTGTGTTTTCATGCGATGTCCAAGTCGATCTATTTGTTTAAAACGTAAAATATTTTTAATATTGGCATGATAATAACTTATGTAATAACTTAAGACAGAAGGTCCTTTAAGTAGAGACTAAATAGATTAACCGACTTGGTATTACATGGATCTCACAACTTTTTACGGTAGAAAGACTGAGCTGCGAGACTTGGGTTTTTTTACAGGATGTTTTTGATGGCATTCCATTTATAACTACTTAAAAATGTTTTATTATATATTTTGTTTTAGTTGATTTTATTTAGAAATCTAGAGAGATAATTATTGTTGTTTTTGTTTCTATTTTGTTATTGTTTTGTTCCATTTTATAGATTACATAAGGTTTATATTTACCAAAGTTCGCATTAGCTAATCAATCATGGTGGTGATTTTAATTGAATTTGTATTATCATGCGGTCGCAGCACATCAAAAATTTCATCAAATCTTACCATTTGACTTGTTAAATATGTTCTTTTTGAATATTTGGCAAACAGATAGAGTTTTTGATAATTAATTATATAAAAGACTAATAAATATGCGATTCCAGTATATTATTAATTTTGTTTCTAATCACCAATAACGAAGCATAATTACCATTTTTTAATGCTAATTACCATATGCTATATATCTCATTACCGTTTGACGAAAATTTTCAGCTTCAGATTTAAACCTATAGAGTAGTCCAACAAGTGTGCGTTTGGTTTCTTTCAATAGTCGCCTCTATGAACATCATATTAAACCTATAAATGTTGTAATTGGACACAATATTTGAATTAATTTTACGAACCTCGAATATGTCTATCTTCAAATATTCACCCATTTATTTATTATATATAGTTTTAATTTAGATTTTTTTAGCTTCACGCTACATCCCGCTTGTAGCAAACAGAGGGAGCCTACTGTTAAGACATCGTTGGCCATGCAACGCTAAATGTCAGAGACATTGCAAGTTGGTTAAAATCAACGCCGCACTTTATCTTGTAACCAGAACGAAAAAATTAAAACTTAGAAGCTATGCCAATGCTTTTTCTACTTGATCACTGAGCCGAAACCGCATTAAAATAAAAAATAAGATGAAACATACCCTTGTCATGATGATGCCAGCCGCCAGGAAAATACTGCTTGACAACATCAGGAGTTTCGTACTCCGATAGTATTCTGTCCACCTGGTGCTTCTTGCGCCAGAGGAGTGACTGTGACAGCATCTCTCTCGCTTTCTCCACACTGAAGTCACGAGCACGGAGGAAACGGAGAAGGGTTGTGTCACTTGGTACCTGATTCGATAATATATACTGAATATGAATACTGATAATGAAACGTAATTAAAAAATATTTTTTTCCATCCTTGTAAGAATAACGCTAAATTCTTTCTTAGAGTGCTCCTCTACAGGACACTCTTCCTACCCTGAGGTACTTCATGCCTAATTACAGCGTTCAACGTCGCATGTTCCGGCTGTGCGTTGTCTGTCAGTCACTCAGTAACGGAAGAGTTTTATTTATAATCATAATTAAAGTAAGTAGAAAGTAAAAAGAACACCTACATTAAAAATCTACAGATTTTTTATTTGAACAAATATAGCAAAACAATTTTACGAATTCAATTGTTCGAACTTATTGCAGAACTTGGAGGCCGTCGTGGCGCAGGTGCACAAGCGTTGACTGTGAAAGCGACGGTTGTGGTTTCGATCCCACCACGAGGGAGTGATTAAAATTAAAATTATTTTCATTTCCGCACTGGTGGACAGACCGTAATGTTGAACTTTAAAACTCAAACTGTCTCGAGAATTGGCCTAAAATAGAAAACGGAGTGCCTTAACACGAAGTTCTCTCTCTATTCTGATAAGCTACTTTTTTACTTATCCTGGTAAATGCACAACTAACCTACTTTAAATTGTCAAACGACAAACACCGCAATCTGCGTATACATCTACCCACGCTATTTCAACACAACAAGATTTGTGGCTATAAATCTTGAGCTTCGGTTACGGCGCCTGAATTTATATCCTAAGTAGGAATTTACATAACTGTCTGTGCTATAGTCATTTAAAATTTAAATAGATGTAGAAATTATTAAATATGTGAAATATTCATAGGTAATAAGCTTATAGTAAGGTTTACGGTTACTTAGTTCCTAGTAGAGTAGCCACAGAGAGCCTACCCCCTATCACTGGATAGTGAACCATGTCATAGTAAATATCCCTTATAGGGTATTGCACAATGCACAATAATAAATATAATTTAAAACATTTGCAAACATGCAATGTAAGTGTACTAATTTAGGTAGGGAAGCGCGTAGTTGCGCAATCAGTTTTAGTTATTGTTTTAAGGAGTATGTATACCAAATTTAATATATAATAAATGAGTTGAATATTATGCCTCGTTTCACTAACATCGTCCTGATGCCGTAACCCATACCATAAAGGGTAACAACAACACATGACGCTATGTATTTATAAATCTTTGAATACGATTTTTTCTCTTCATAGCAAGTTTTCGTTCGAATTTGAGACATTCCATGTTTAGAGGCGAAACTACGAATAATCGGAAATAAAAATATTTCATTCCCCCTCAATTAGAAATAAACCCACAATCGTCGCGTTTACATTCTGCCGCCGGGCCACTGCTCACCTCTTAAATATAATAAAAACAGCTTTTGATTTTATTTATCGCAGTGACATACGCAACGTGCAACGTGTCGGCTGTCATCCATTTCCGCAGTCTGAGCGAGGCTGAATGTGAGGCTATTACTTTAAATGTATTCTATACTTCCTGCATACTGATTGTCTAGGTTATGTTAGCTTAGTCTATAATAATAATAATAATAATAGAGTCTAATAATGCCAAGATTATTTTCAAGTGGGGAACGGAATGTCTTAAGATGACACAACCGTCGCGTTAGCAGTCAGAAATAATGCCGTTGTCCCAAGATGTAAGAGAAATATCCTTAAAAAATATCTAGATTTTAGGTTTTATTAATATAGTTTAAAGTTGATTAGTTGCCAAAACACTAGCACTTAGAACTAGAATCGTCAAAAGTGCATTATTTGTACAAAGATATGGAAACATATTTTACATTGTTATTGAGGCCAGTCGTGGTGCAGAGACAATCGTGGCTACCACGATTACTACACACGATTGTGTACTGTAAACGCGCCAAAATGTGAGTTCGATTCCAACTAAATGGAATGAAATTATGAATATATTCATTTCTTCGCTCTAGTCTCAAGGCCAAGCGCGGCGTTGAGTTGCACCACTCAATACGCAATACCTCCAGCATACGGCGGGAAGTGAGTAGTGGAATGTCTCAAAACTAGGTTCCCTCTGCCTATCCCGCTATATGCAAGATAAATCGTGAAGCTGATAAAAAATATTTTTTATTAACTCCAATAGTCAACAACAGGCAGCTAGCCAATATATAAAGTGTGTGTTAATTATTAATTGTCACTGTTGTCCTTAAAGCATTTTTATTTACATTAAACTATATAATTTTCTCCACGCATTTACCTAATAGATATGACGTAGGAAAACGGGAAAAATACAAGATTTCCATTTTTTTTTAAAGTCTACGTAAACAAAATTAATTATCCAACAAAGGTAAAAAGGTATTTGGCCTAAAATTGCGGTCTTTTTTCCAAAGCAACTCAAATATAAAAGAACACCCACGCCGGTACACTCCGGTCCGGGGATAGAGACGAGGAATGTCAGTAAGGGTCGAGTATTTTAAAACAAGTGTTGAAGACCGAAGCGACGCTCGATATTAAATAACAAAGCGAGTTCAATCATCAAAGCTTTTCGTATTTCCATCCAAATTCCGAATGTTATTCTAAAAGTTTTTTTTTAATTAAAATTTAAATTAATTGACTTAGTCTTAGCATTAATGACTATCAGAGCAGAATCCAGCCCACAAAAGTTGTGGGCATAACCATTTTTAATCGGCCAAGTGCGAACCGGGGTTTGAACATATATCGCTATGGATATCGTTTTCTTGTTAAAATTGTCACTACAAACTTAAACTTAAACGTTCCACGGGTCCAGTGTCGTCAGCCTATCAACATCAATTAATCCTTAAGTTGCATAAGATCGAAGAGTGTGAGGTTATAAGCCAAATGGGGTAAGGGGACATGCTCATCTTATACACTTTGGATGTGACTTCAAATCTTATTTTTGGGGGTGCAAAAATATTAAGTGGACAGTGAAATAATATATCATTAATGAAGCGAATCGAAATTATCTTTCTTTGTCGGAGTCTCTGTAAGATTAAAAAAGAAAAATAGAAAAATATAGTTTTTACAACTATTGCTAACTTTACTAATACAACTAAATAGTCATTTTTTATTTATTTTTTTTAGCTAGCAGGTAGCCAGAGGGTACCTGCTAGCTGAAGTGGGTGTTAAGACATTCCGTTCCTCACTATCTGCCGAATTTGGAGGTATTGCGTGTTATGTGGCGGAACTTTTTTACCTTATTACCAGAGCAAAGATATAATTAATATTAATAAATAATAATAAAGTTTCCCAAGTGGGAATCAAACCCACAACTGTCGCGTTTACAGTCACGATTATGCCACTGCGCCGGTATTTTTTATTATTTTGATAATTACCTAAATATCTGACATAAGTTTAAAACTAACATCTTAAGTAACAGATGATGCCAAGTTCTCGTTCTCGAAATAACCCTCAAAGAGGAATTGCTAAGAGGATTAGTCCAAAAAGTAATATACTTGATTTAATTAAATTACGGCTGATGTTTCAGGAAAGTTGCCGTATATACTCGTGTAAAGTTTATCTTAGATTAACAAAATTATAATGTGAATGAATAGAATTAAAAATAATATGTTTTTAGGTTTACACTGTAATCCACATATTACGGATATAAAGAAAATGTAGGGTTAAGACACTCCGATTTCCATTTTTTGCCGAACTATCGAAGCATTGGGTATTGGCTGGCGAAACTCAACGTCGCCCTTTATCTTGTTCTCATAGCAAATCAGTGGGAATTGAACCAACAACCGTCGCGTTTACAGTTTGGTCCACCGGGCCACGACGACCCCTAAGAATATTTACTCACTTAAATTTTTCAAAGGAAATAGGAATACAGTTTATAATATAAATGCAGTTATTACCGATTTGAGTTGTGATTGATGTGTATATTACAATTTAATAAATATTACTATTCTTCTATATTATTATTGTTGTATTGATATAATCATTTTTTTAACGGGCTTTCGTTATGTTGACTTGTTATTAAGTTAGATATCATCATGGAACTTGCTTACGTAGCTTAAGTAGTAAAAGAATAATATATCGTCAAGCCGGTCTGATGATGGAGCCAAGATCAAAATAATGAAACTAAGAGGTTACTATTAAACCACTCGAATTGAAGTTCATATATTTAATAGCCAATTTGGTGCCAATTTGGTGGCGCAGGATCACAAAGTGTGACTGTAAATGCGGCTGGTTATAAGTTCGATCCCCACCCGAAGAAATGAAATATTTATCTAAATTTATATTTTAATTCCTTCGCTCTGGTGTCGGGGCAATGCACGGCATCGACTTTCGCCATTCACCACGCAATGTCTCCAGAATTTGGAGGAACTTGGGGAGGGGAGTGCAATCTCTCTCTCTCTCTGCCTACGCTGCTAGGTTATGAGGGCAGCGTAAAGTAAACTTATAATCGATTATTTTGCATTACTTACTTTTCCCTTCTGGAGATCGGCGATCCATTTTCTTAATTGCAACAGCCGAGATTCTTGAATCGGCGTGAGCTCGCCCAAGTAACGTTTAATGTATTCACTATCCAATGTATATTGATCTGCAAAGAAGAAAACGATATGAGTAAATATAATATTCAACACTCAACTACAGTTTTGCCCGCTTAACTGTTGCTATAATATAGAAAATTATACGTGATCTTTTATGAATTTTGGCCTATGTGTTATACTGCCTAATATATAACCTAACAGGAATATAACTTATACTGACGTATAAGCTACATTCCTGTTAGGTTACATATTAATCCGTTCAGTAATTTTTGCGCGAAAGTGATATAAACATCTATCGTCACCAACTTTCGTATATAAAATATTAAATCGAAACTATCGGATATCCAAAATAAAGAAAACTGTTTGTAACCATAACATTTTAAGAGAAATATTTTTTTTAAGAAAAACCTTCTTGGAAACTCAACTCTAGGTTTCCTCCGCCTCTTCTGCTATATGCGAGATACAGTGAAAAGCTGATGTATTTAAATTTTGCTTAAAAAATCTATACCTTTGCCGTCAATTAGAATAAAGTGTAAAAACCACAGAAGTAATAAAAAAAGCCAAATTATTTAGTGTATAGCACTTAGTAAAAAAATCAATACAAAATATCAAAAAGAATTACATTACCAAAAACTGTTACGCACAACGCACAGGCACGCACGGTAGGTTAGTGAGAGTAGGGGAGCAATACGACATTTAGACGTAAAATGGGAAATCTAAAAAACGCCCATTTTACTTCTTAAAGTCCACGCAATCAAAATCGCGGGCTGTAGGTACTAGAGTAGGTATATGGTAGATGTATTCATATTATTATTCCGTATTTTCATTCATAAAATCCAAATGTTTATAAATATGAAATAACATTATCTATACAGAACGACCTCAGATTAGTTCGAGATGTGTTGTGTATGTGACCTGATTTAGAGTGTATGTTGATATACCAATTTCCGCTAAAATTTTCATATTTGGCTAATGTTAGGTTCACGCTGTATCCCGCACATGGCAGGGGAGAGCAAGGGAACCTGGGAACCTAGAGTTAAAACACATAACATTAAGACACTTCCGTTTCCCATTTTCCACCGAATTCTGGAGGCATTGCGTGGGGCAACGGAGTGTCTTAAAACTAGGTTTCCACTGCCTACCCTGCTGTGTGCGGGATATAGCGTGAAGCTGATAACTTCATATAATTAAAATATATTCATCTAATGTCTTCAAATTCAAACTGTCGCAAAATTACAACTTCTTTTTTACAAAATCGATTTCAGCAATAAACACCACGTACCCCAGCGACCCCGATCCCGCCGAGGGCGTCAATTCGAATCTGACCTAAATCACATTGAGGATAATTCGCCACGTCCTCTCTTCTAATAAAATTTCTAGCCATTTTATATGAAAAGGCCGACTGGCAATTTCTATATTAAAGAAAAAACGATAAAAAAACTACTAGGGAGCATAGTTTATATTAATTTCCACGCCCTTGTAACAAGACAAACAGCTGCGTTAAGTTCCGCCACTCGACACGTAATGTCTTGAAAATTGGACGTTGTGTGGGGCGGATTGTCTTAAAATTAGATTTCCTCAACGTAGCTAAAAACACAATATTTTTTATCCTAAAGCTCAGTGGCCCAAATGTGTAGACTGTAAACGGTTGTGGTTTCGGTTTCTCACTTGGGGGAATGAATAATTTAATATTGCGGAGAGCGGCGTTAAATTCCGCCACCGTACATCTAATGGCTCGTTTTAGTTAGTCTTAGTTTACATTATAGTCAAATCACCGCAATTATAAAATAATAACAATAAAAGTTGTTCAAAATATCCTGTATAGAAGAATATTGCATTGTGTTGTCCCTTTAATCACCACAAACTTCATAAACCACTAAAATGATTTCGATAAAACTGGGACTGTTCCCTAAGTTGGAATGGGGAATCCCAATCAAAACATAAATGATGATATACAAATTATTAGATACTAAAAAAATTATATATTATTTCAACAATTTCATATACATACACACATGTCAAACTGATAACTTATTATTTTTAAAGTCAGCTAAAATATAATCACATTACATTAGATCGATATAAATCGATTATAAGTCTTAAATAATAATCGCTTTACATTAGATGCAAAAATCGATTTTAAGTTTTAAATGCAGGATATAGATAAATCAAGTGTCTGGTGCACCATTAGTCCGACAAGGTTCTATTTATCACCAACACCGGGGATTATGTAGAACTTTGCGCATGCAAGCTGGGTCAAGGGCGGCCCGGGATCGGGGTCACTGGTAGCGACCTCAAACTTCGGAGCCTCAGTCTATGTACACTGTTCTTAGATAATTAATAATAATAATAATAAGGTTTTGTTGATTATTATGATTAAGAATAAAACGAAGCCGTCGTAGCGTAGTGGTGCAGCAGCTGACAGTAAGCGCGTTGCATGTGAGTTCTACTTCTATAGGGGATAGTTAATTACTTTGTAGCTCTGATAAGTAAACAAAACACGGCGTTGAGTTTAGCCACTGCACGCGATGTCTCAAAAATGCCGGGCCGAGAGAATGAGAAACGGAGTGTCTTAACATTGAGTTCCCTCTACCTACGCTACTATATATAAATGCGGGATACAGCGTGAAACTGCGTATTTTTCATTTCACGCTATCGATCTCCACGACATCGCTGCATGGCACTAACCACTAACAACAAGCAATATAATCGACATTATTAAGTTTACATAAGGCATATATAACGTGGAATTATAATACTTTCCGTGTTTAATATCACATAACTATTACGTGTCGTACGAAATACAAATCAAAGCTGAATTTCAGCTAGGAATGCCGAATAGCCGTACTCAGAGACGTTAATTACAGTTTTAACTATATTAAATGTAACTAAAGATTAACTTGTGTTGTTTAACGATAACTATAATATCTCTATTAACTTGCTATGGCGATAATTTGCTTTGATTTGATTAACTTAACTTAGCTTCACGCTTTATCCCTAACGGGGCAGTCAGAGAGAACGGAACTACATACCTCTTTCGCCTCGTCCACTGACATCAACCTCTTCATACATGCCCTCCGGGGGGGTCCTCATACTTTTTACATAACCTTCCTCCAGTATCTTTGATACTGTGTTTTCGAAGGTCAATCGAGGCCTTCTCCTATCTCTCTTACCATTCACTTTTCCATCATATTTTTTTTTTGCTATTCTTTCATCGCGCATTCGTTAGACATGCCCAAACCGGCTGAGCACGTTCTTCTTAATTCTCACCGTGACATCCTCGCTAGTACCTGACATTCTGTGTGTCTCTACATTGCGAATTCGATCAGCTGCTGGCTCCGCATATCCTACGAAGAGATCGCATCTCCACGGCATTCATCTTTCTTTCATTCTACTTCTTGGGGGTCCAAGATGGAAGGCTTGCCCGTAGCGACCCCTGCCAGCCCTTACGAGGGATGCAATGTTCCATCCGCCACGTGCAACTCGCAAGAGCGCACTGATAGGGCGTCCCCCCAAGGCGACGCGCACCAGTGCGTCCCCGCTGGTGTGTCAAGTGGCGACGAGTGCGGCGTTGGGGACCGCCACCCAACACGCCATGTCCGGAACGGCGGGAGGTGGAGGACGGAGCTACAAATAGCAAATAGCTATTGATTTGATTAATGTATACGTAACTAATTGACGCCAGTCAAGGAGTAGAGGCAAAAGCGTGTGTTAAGTTCTACCAAGCAGAGTTCTATACGCAATGCCACCAGAATTCAGCGGAAAGCAAGAAACGGAAGTGTCTTAATGGGAACAGTATCTACGTATTAAGTTCCCAGGTTCTCGATTCCCTATGGTATACCGATACCTTTCTATGTGCGGAATACAGCGTGACACTAAAAAAAATAAGATATTCAAATTGTATAGAAATCCGTATTTGATTAGCCTCAATATGGCAAAATAATGACAGCACTCGAATAGTGAAGGCGAATGTTAATGCATTGTAACGTGCCGGAAGCCGGAAGATAGTATACTATGAACGCAAGTTCCAAGTCTGCTCAGAGCTCAAGAGTACAAAAATATTCATAAAATCATCTATAAACAGATGATAACAACCGATACAATTTAACAGTATTACAATATAATAAATACACAATACAATATATTATTACAATATTTTGTTTACGTTTTTTATGGTTAGTTTTTTTCTCCCCATAAAATCGTTGGTTTAAAAAGATGCACCTATTGTCACAACTAATTAAAAAATATATAATATATTTATAAATTCACCTTAAAGGTATTTTAATACAAAAAAATTCTATAATAATTATCACCAGCTAAATATTGATTGGACTGTTTTATTCTATGTGACGTCAATGTCAAGAGCAAGTGTCCGCGTGACGTCACACGTGTTCGCGTCGTGCGTGGGAACCTTTGCAAAGTAGAACAATAGACTAAGTAGAAATATGTTAACATTGCTTTTATGAATTTTGAGCTTTGTCTTTTTGGATGAATATAAGTTTGATGCCAATTTTGTCATTTAATAAGTGATTGATTAATTACTTAAAGCCGTCGTGGCGCAGGGGCACAAGTGAGCGAATGTTAACAAGGCGGTTGTGGGTTCGATTCCCACTCAGAGTAACGAAATATTTAACATTATAATTTCTCGCTCTGGTAACAAGGCAAAGCGCAGCGTTGAGTTCCGAAACTCAACACGCAATGCCAAAGAATTCAGCGGAAACTGGGAAACGGAAGGGTCCTAATTGATATATATATATATATATATATATATATATATATATATATATATATATATATATATATATATATATATATATATAAAAGGTGACAATTGATAGCTTCACGTTTTTTCCCGCAAAGCATGGTAAGCAAAAAGGAACACTCCATTTCCCAAGCACCGCCCATTTTTCGAAACATTAATTCAAGACCAATACTGTTGTAATTTCAAAAAGACACAAGCTATGCAGACGTAAATAGAACCCCATTCCTAACGGTGCATTAAGCTTTATTTTTTTTACTCCCAAAGATAATTACTCGGTCCTTTGACCTCACCTACAGTAATATTTCACTGCTAATGTCTCCCTGGACAGTGCTATAGTATACAAGGCTTATAATTAAACGAAATATATTTGGTACTGTGACTCTTTCTAATTATATTTTTTTTAGTTTCACGCTGTATCCCGCAAATAGCAGGGTAGACAGTGGATACCTAGTGTTAAACACTCAGTTCCCCGTTCAAACACTGCCGTTCCCCACTTTCCAAGGAATTCATGAGGCATTGCGTGATGAGTGGCGGAACTCAACGCCGCGCTTTTGCTCTATTACCAGAGCTATTTTCATTTCCCCATTTATTCCATTCCCTCAAGTGGGAATTGAACCCACAACCGCCGCGTTCACAGTAGCTTATGTTTGCGCCACGACAGCTTCAAAAAATCATGTTGTTGACCAATAACATACTGTTAAAATATTTTTTTTTCCAAGAAGAACGAATGATGTCTAAAATAATAATAATAAATTAATTTTATTATTAATAATAATTATCTACCTGTGCTTTGTGTCACTTTGCTACCTTATGTTCACTTAGACATTATTAATCTAAAGCCTCGCCTAAAGCTTTAAAATAGGCAGGTAGACATATCGTTTAATAATTTTCCACGACACCCCGTCTCCATGACTACCTTAACATCCAAGTGCAGTACGGCCGGTGAGTCGTGGCCTTCCTGTAGCTGCTGAAGGCTCAGCAGATTTGATTATATAATTTTCCTTATTTTTCATTATTTTGTTCAATGCGCAAAAGTTCAGAAAGTTTAACTTCAGGAGGGCCACGACTCGTCGACCGTACTGTACATTAATTGCCAAGGGCACAAGATAACGTAGAATTAG
Organism: Heliconius erato x Heliconius himera; assembly: GCA_013421005.1. Lineage (NCBI taxonomy): Eukaryota > Metazoa > Arthropoda > Insecta > Lepidoptera > Nymphalidae > Heliconius > Heliconius erato x Heliconius himera. Next base: position 30,279 of record JAATLQ010033793.1, on the reverse strand, counting down.
AACGAGCGAAGATTATACTGGAATAATTTAAGAGAAATCTTAGGTATTCTTTGTAATTAGAATTGAAGTCATTCTTGCGAACGAGTATTCAACTTTCAGAAACCATTGTTTCTGATAATCGAACATAAACCTGAATTTATTTTTTATGACCTAAGATCTCATTGCTTAAATCTGCAGGGATCTGTTTTTCTAATGAAACTTATATTTAAGAATGATACATGATAGTAGAATAGATATATAACCCTAGGGTTGTCTAGAAGAATCCTGCCGCAATCACCTTTAATAAAAATTTTTCGTAATGCGTTTTTGGAGAAAATTGCACTCATATGTTTTTTCTGTAAATCGCACATCATTTAAAAGAAAATCGCATAAAGAGTTGGAAAAACAATGGTTGCCATAGTTTTTTCTACGTTTAGTCCCCCTAGGGGCATTATTCTGAACAAATATGTTTTATTAGTAAAAAGAAAAGTGTGGCAACTATTCGTATCGCACCGCAAAATGTTTATCTTTAGTAAAAAGTAGACAACTAATTAATATTTGCCGACCCGTAACCGTTCTTTTTAAATTGGCAAAGACTCTAAAAATATACATAATATTTCTAAGTATAAACCTATCGATAATATTTTTAAATAACTCTACTTAGCTAACTTTATTTAAAAAAAAATTACAAGCCGCACTCGTTCACGGTTTATTATTATTATACTATTTTCTATAAAAATGGCAAAAAATCACGTTTGTTGTATAGGAGCCTCTTCTAATTATTTTAATTAGTTATAGTGACAACAGAAATATATCACCTATGAAAATTTCTACTTTCTATTACTGTTCACCAAATAGAGCCTAATAACGACCGAACGACAGACAGTGGGGTCAAAGTGATAAGATCCCGTTCCTGGCTGTCTAGTTTGATAAAATACAATAGGTACAATAAAATTGTCGAAAAGTGGGGAACGGAATGATTTATTCCTAAATGTATTGTGTACCGTATTGGAGAATCTGCTAAGATAATTAACATAGAAAAATACTTCAATGATTATTATTTTCCATCATTTTCTCATAATATCTTATCATAATTGTGTGGAACTACTATGCATATAATATAAAGATCATTTACGGTCACTCTGAAATCACCTAAATGTACTCCGAATGATAGATAGTGGAATGTAATAATATTCACTACACGTGTGTAAATTATACTAATATTATAAAGATGAAGAATTTGTTTGTTTGTATGTGCTAATCTCAAGAACTAATGGTGCAAATTGAGAAATTTTCTCGCTACGTTCAAATTTTTATACGTTTTCCAAAAAAGTAAATTCGTTTTGTTTGGGATAGTCCTTTTGTCAAGGAACACTATCTAACTATACCACGTGAATTGGTTCGATGGAACTCAATTTACCTGCGATCAGATTGACCTGAGACTCTTAGGATTCTATCACATGCCCTACACAACTCTTAATTATTTGTTTGACCACGCGGCACTACAATACATTGCTTCATATACTGACAACTCACTCTTAATCAATATTAAGCATTTTTAAAATTCCTACAGATATATAATATATTTCTTGTTGGAGCCGTCGATGAAACGTGATTACTGTAAACGCGACAGTTGTAAGTTTATTTCTCACTCGTGACAATAATTTATTTCACATTTTCTTGCTCTGATAACAAGATGCAGATAAGTTATGCAAAATAAAACTAAAATTACTTAGTTTTCGTCTTATTATAATAGACAAAAGAGCCTACACAAAATTTGACAATGCAAGCTTTTGCCAACCTATTGTGAAAGCAAAAATATTTAAATATTACCACAAAAACAGCAAAAATACTTGGCAAGCAATTCTAATAAAGGAAGCAATAGTTCCAACACGCCAGTCAAAGCCGTAGCGCCCACACACGGAGCTACGATACATTCCTACACAAAATCAAATACATTATATAGGTACATGTATTGTACATAATGTAATAGTATTTTTTGTATATATGTAACATATAATTGAGGCCTATCGTGGCCATTCGTGGCACAGGACAACAAGCGAGTGACAGTAGAGTTCGATTCCCAGGAAATTAAATATTTAATATTTTCATTTTTTCGCTCTCGTAACGAGACAAAGCGCGGCATTGAGTTGAGCAACTCAACACATAATGCGTCCAGAATACGGCGGATATTAGGACAACGGAAATGTATTAATGGTAATTAACAACAAAGTGTCTTAACTTTAGATTCCGAGGTTCCCTCTGCCTACCGCAATGTAGGGGATACAGGATAAAGAAAAAAATAATAATAAAATGAAAACGGAACTTAATTTCACAACGTTAATTTTTCCATAAAAAAAAAATAACTTGTATCTTTCATACAAATACAAATTATTTATTACTCCAATCGTCAAGTACCCACAAGTAAACAATTCCTTTTCAAGGTTAACTTTTTGTGTCTTTTGTTATTTATACAGATATAACTATTCTCTACAGGTCCTTCCTTATCTTGGATTATAATAAAATTACGACAAATAAAAGTTTTTACAAAAGATGATGGGGGATGATGATGATGATAAGGGATTATTTAATTTTTTTAGCTAAACGTTATAACCCACTTACAGCAGGGCAGAGGGAACCTGGGAACTAGTATTGAGACACTTCGTACCTTCTTACGTTCCACATTTCCCTCAATTCTGGAGGCATTGCGTTTTGTGTAGCGGAACTCAAAATGCGACGAAATAAAAATATTAAAAAATATTCCTTTATTATAATTCATAGTGATGTATGAGTATGACTAACTTTTCGGTCTTTCGATCCATTTAGACAAGTAGAAAATTTTTTATAGTAGCGCAGCAAGACAGCATCTATCTGCGAGACTTTAAACGCGATGGTTGTCGATTCGTTTCACAATAGAGGGAATGAATTATTTTTATTTTCTCGTTCTCGCCTCTTGCAATATCGTGAACTCAGAAACCATAAATCGGACACTGGAACTTACTACCTACCCTAATTGTGCAACGATCATGGGCTTTTCTAAAACATAAATTAATAAAATAAACATAAAAAAATAAAATATAACACAAAAACAATAAACAAAAAGTATATTAATCATCCAAGTTATCCTTAAATATGTCTAATGTGCCCTCCGAAAGAGGACCGACAGCGGCGTGGACAGGAGGAGCCCTAGAATGATCGCACAAACTAGCATTACGACTAAATGATCCCACCTCGTAACGAACTCAGCCGCACTGGACCTCGAACTACAAGTACAGGATTTAAAACATTCATTGTCTCTATTATCATTATTGTCTCTTATTTTCAAGTCCATGTTACTGAGGACCACCTTCTTCTTTTTATCATCCTTCGTTTTGGACCAGATACCACTTTTACTTTGCATATCGTTGTAAAATCTCGTTACAGACTTACTACCGAAAAGAAAATTTTTGTCGTTAAACTTTTTTTTCGGGGATGAATCGTTCACTTGCTGTTTACTTTTAGAAATATTAAGGTCCCATTTTTTCCTGTCGCTGGGTCCTGTAGACTCTGACCTCTTTTGATTCAAAAGTCGGCTGGAATCCATTTCCCTATTTGATAGGGCTGACTTACTACGACTTTTAATCAACTTTTGGGAAGAGTTTCGTCTCAAAGCAAGATTGCTCGAGCCACTGCTTTTAGAAGTACCTGTAAGAAGGACAGGATTAGGATAGGAAAGGATAGAAATAATGAAGAGGGATACGAGTGGAAATGAGGATTAAGGAAATTTACTATTTTCTTAAGGTCCTAAATATAGCAGGACTTGAACCCTACCATATACAATCTGAACATTTTACTAAGCAATCAAACATTTTTACATTTTTCGCTTCTAAATTTAAATACGTTAGTAATTATCAAGAAATTGTATCTCTAAGATTTTCATTTTTAAATCTTTACGCTATGCTTCAAATAAAAAAAATAAATAAAACAAAACGGTTATATATTAACATTATTTTTCAAAGCTATGTTAATTTACTATTTAAAGCGGATGCAATAATTTTATTTTACTTTCACTGCTATAAATTAACTAATCTAAATACATTATGTTAATATTACTTCATTTCAACAATAAGTTAAATAAGGCGTTGTGATTATTTTTAATTTGGGTTAAAATTTATATTTAAAAAAATCTAAATCAGCTTCATTTTGTATCCTGTATACAGCACACTTTGTTCCCCACCTTCCGCTGAATTCTGGAAGCATTGCGCGTTGAGTGGCGGAACTTAACGCCGCGCTTTGCCTCGGTACCAAAAGAAATGGAAATATACATTACATTACATAAATATTTCATTTTCTCAAGTGGGGATCGAACCTACAACCAGTCGTTTACAAACAAAAATTGAGCCACTGCGCTACGATTGGATTTACTGTTAATAACTGTAAAAATATTAGTTTAATAGTAAATACTACATACAAAAATAGTATACACGAAAGAACGACAAATATTTAATTTTTAAACGAATGCCTCAAGTTGGATTCGAAGTTACATCGCAAGTATACATTTTCACGACTCTGCGACGACTATAACTAACTGTATAGAATAGGGTTAGTAAGAAATAAATAACTATTAATAAGTAGTGAATACTATAAGCGGAGAACAGAGTGTTTTATTACTCGGCTCTCTATCTAATCCTACCCTGTTATGCGGAAAAAAGCTGGCTGGTTATGACACTTCAATCCCCACGTTTTGCCTAATTCTTCGAGACATTGCGTTTTGAGTTGCGGAACTCAACGCCGTATTGTGTCTACCAGGGCAGGGAAATTTGATACAATAATGTACTTACGAAACAAACATAACAAAAAACACAAAACAAGTAAAAAAAGTCTAGTTAAACTCCCGTTGGCACACATAAGGGGATTAGGCTGGCGCGGAGGCGGTTGAATAATGTATAACTCGACTGAATATTACACGTTTGAGCTTAGCGGTAATGGCAATTTTAGGTTAATTTTGTAAACGAGAAAATTTCATTTTTAGGGGCGCATTTAAAATTTTGGCATTTATTTTGGTATTTTGCATTTTTACATAATGAGAATACTTTGATAAACTCTGATAAATACATGGTAAAGAGATGCAATAAAAAAAAATAAAAAAAGGATTAAAAAAACAGTAAACGTGATAGGTTGTGGGTTCAACTCGAGGAAATGAAATATTTATTATTTTTATTTGCAACTCAACACGTAAAGCCTCAAGAATTAGGCGGAAAGTGGGGGATGGAAGTATCTTAATAGGGGGGTTGTAAAATTAATCTTATTTAAATCCTATAAGCAACCGACATTCATTTTGGACTAAAAACAGTTACCTAAAATATCAATATTTCAATCATCAATATTTTGAACATGTTCAAATATAATATTATGTATAATGGGCATAAATAGAACAATTCCAGTAACACTATTACGTAAAGATCTTCGAGAGGTATAAATCTTCGTCCCTGTAATCTCGCTGGCTGTGATCCAGCCAGATAAACAAAATGAGGCAGTTTTTGAGCTGAGATCGCAGGATGCTGGCACTGAAACCTAGCACGTATGAATATTTATACCACAGTACCTTTACATAACGTGATATTTAGGTATTTAATAAAAGATTAATCTTTATTTTTCTTTCCTAAGAAACATATTTTTTTAAAAATACATGTAGTGAATGCTGAAGAAGAGTATTATTTAAACATATGAGTACACAGAACGGGCACAAACGCACGCACCAAACTATTGAACTTACTAAAGTTAAAATTTGGCATCTAACAGCACGATGAGAAGATAACGTTTCATATTTTAATCGGTTTCTTAAATCTACGTACAGAAAGAAAGAAATACTTGAGTATTTATAGTTTTTATGAATTTTGGCGAGGGAAACGTCATATTTGGTTCTGCCATTCAACATAATATAAATGATTAGTGGCAGAACCCAATTATATTAAGTCCTTACATATAAAATTGGCGTTTGATATGGGAGGACCGAAGGAGTAGAATATTTTTAGATATAATACATTTATTTATAGGCAGTTTATTGATCCCTTTACTAAAAAAAACCATCCGGATGGGAATCAATAAAATCCTTGATGGCAGATTGGTTTCCCCAACGGAGTTGTATTTTTCCATTGCAAGAAGTTATCCAAATTTCGAGAAAATGGCAATCTATTTGAGCAAGGTTCGGGGAATACGGTGGATGACCAATTGAAGCTCTTCTAATTTGGTAGCCGTCTGTTATGCAGTGTGTGGTCTAGTGTTGTCGTGAAGCAGAAGTGGCGTTGGATGATTGACCAGCCTTGGTTGTTTAGCTACTAACTTTTCTATCATGAATTGCATTTGCTGACAATAGACTTCTGCCGTAATCATCTGGCCAGATTTATGAAAATTAAAACGAACGACACCGGCACTAGTCCACCAAATGGTTACAAGTAACTTTCGATCAATTTTCGCTTGGGCCAGGATTTGGCTTGGCAGGGTCCAGCCATTTCGATGAGCGCTTCCGATTATCGTAGAGAATGCACTTTACATCACAGGTAATGATTTGATTTAAGAACTCTCATTATTGTGCCGGTTAAGTAATGTTTCTTTCTTTGTCGCTTCACTCTTGGCAGAGCGGTCGTGGTCGTCCTTTTTAAAGGTTGGCGGTGCGCCACACAGTCCGACGCCATTTTACGAGGTTGACTGTCTTCCTGGTACATTCATAGAGAGGGCCATTGAGAGCAGCCTTCACTTGGTCTGTCCATCGCATGGCGGATCTGCCACGCGGCCTGCTGCCCTCAACTTTTCCCTGGATCACATGGCGTTGCATAGAAATATCACTTTGACGAGAGATATGTCCGAAGAAAGTGAGAATGCGTACTTTAACGATAGAGGACAAACGTTGTTTTATGTCAAGTTCCCGGAGTATGGACTCGTTAGTTCTAAATTCTGTCCAAGACACTCCAAGCATTTTTCTCCAGCACCACATCTCGAGAGCGTCTATCTTCTTCTCCTCACTCTTCCGAAGCGTCCATGTTTCACAAGCGTATAGAAATATGGGAAACACTAGAGCCCTGACTAATCGAATTTTCGTTGTTTTTGTGATGTTTCTGTTTCTCCATATTTTCCTCAAGTTATTCATGGGTGATCTAGAAATAGCCATGCGTCGCTTGATTTCTTCTGCACAGCCTCCACTGTTTGAAATCAGCGCTCCGAGGTAGACATACGATTGTACGACATCACAATTCGCAATAAATTTAATCTCTGGCGAGTTGTTATTTGCACGATCGACAATCATAATTTTTGTCTTACTGCGATTAATCTTGAGTCCAAAATTAAGACTTACTTGTTCCATTTTTTTCAAAAGTTCTTCCATATATCTTATGCTGGTCGAATATAAGGTGGTATCGTCAGCATACCGCAGATTTGATATTCTGTAGCCTCCAACGCTGATTCCATCAGGCCAATTTTCAAGAGTGATTCTCATTATGAGCTCTGTATAAATGTTAAATAAAAGAGGCGATACAATGCACCCTTGACGTACTCCCGAGCTGAGCTGGAAATTGCTCGACAGTAGGTCGTCTGCCCTAACGGAAGCTGTTCCGGCCTCATAAAGGCGCCGCAGAAGGTGAACGAGGTGCTTAGGCGTACCCATCAGCAGTAACGTTTCCCACAGCTTTGGCCATTTAACAGAGTCAAATGCTTTAGAGAAGTCAACAAAGCAGATGTATAC
>JAATLQ010033793.1:0-22573 GCA_013421005.1 Heliconius erato x Heliconius himera | reverse complement strand
AAGAGGCGATACAATGCACCCTTGACGTACTCCCGAGCTGAGCTGGAAATTGCTCGACAGTAGGTCGTCTGCCCTAACGGAAGCTGTTCCGGCCTCATAAAGGCGCCGCAGAAGGTGAACGAGGTGCTTAGGCGTACCCATCAGCAGTAACGTTTCCCACAGCTTTGGCCATTTAACAGAGTCAAATGCTTTAGAGAAGTCAACAAAGCAGATGTATACTGGCCTGTTGAATTCCCGAGGTTTTTCAATAATTTGACGCACAGTTAATATCTGCTCACGGGTACCTTTGCCCTTAACGAAACCTGCCTGTTCTGAAGCGATTTCCTTTGACAATAAGTAATGTAGTTTGCCGGTTTATTCAATTCGTGAAGTACCCACCTTTCAAGCTTTTTAAACTTCCCAATTTGCTTCAAGTGGTTAAGACAGTTTTATCAATAGCACCGCAGTCTGCAGCTAGCTCGGACGAGGTTTGTGATGGCCACAATATCCTTCTATTCCTCATCATCAACTTAGATCTCCGAAGCACAATACTCGTGGACGGCCTTGCATAAAGAGCCCTGCGAGCAGTTTTCAGCACTGGTGCCACGGTGGAACTCGTACTCGTAAATAATTATACGCGATATTTCAAGTTTTCCATTTAGTAAACTCAGTGACGCAAACAGAAAAAAAATAGAAGAAAAAAACAAATGAATGACGGGTTTTGAAACATAAATACATGTGTTAATAGCTATATAAATTACTTTCCTAGCCAAAGAGGAGAAATTTGTGATTAAAGTGACCAGTACAACAAAACGTCAAAATATTTTACATCTACATTCCTTTTGGGAAATCTACTGTAATATAATAATATTTCATTAAAGTACATTTTCCCAAAAGCATAACGACACACAGTACAAAAGTAAATATTATTCGGCGAGTCCACGGCGACCTCACAGAGGCGCGCGGTGACGAGGACGAAAACACCGCCTCTTTATTGAATTATGGGGAAAGCAGTCTGGAATTCAGGGAATAAATTTATTTTTCCCTATTAAATGTTTTGGGAGTTTCGTAAACTAATTTGCACAAAAAATCAAAGTCAAACGACTTGTCAGAGGCAAGCGTTGTTTGTGGTATTTAATAAAATTTATTAAAATTATGCTTAAAAATATACATAGGGAACATTTTTTTAACGTCACGCTGTATCCTGCACATAGAATACGCAGAGTGAACCTGGGATTCTAGCCAGACACGCCAATTACAATAAAACATTTCCGTTCCTTATTTTTCGCCGAATTTTCGATTTACGCATTGCGTATTAAGTGGCGGAACTCAATGCCGCGCTATATCTCATTACCAGAGCAAGGAAAAGAATATATTATATATTTTATTTTCCAGAGTGGGAATCAAACTTATAACCGTAGCGTTTACAGTCGCACGGTGACCCTCTTTTTATATTTAAGCAGCTAAAATAATTCGTTATTTATACACTTAATTAATATTTCTAATCATATTGTACATACAATAAATACCAAGTTGAAAAAACACTTGTGAAAATGAGCATAAGAACACCGGTACTATTGTGTACTATTTTGTTAAAAATTGTAGAAAATTCCGAAAAAAAAAATTAAATAATACGGCTATTAGTAACATTATAAAATAATCTATATCTCTTAAACAAATTTACAATGTGTCAACAAGTTTTAACAACACAAACCTAAAATATACGGCACAACAGAGGAGTCCTAAGAACGCAAGTGAAACTTCTGAAACCTACGCAAAGATAAATATTAATTCAGCCAACACACGTAAATATCTCGGGCTACTTTGGAGATCCTTTATATTCATTGCGATGGGGTCACAGTGTCGCATGTTTGAACAACCCTTGGAAGTTACGTGAAGGGTCCGTTTTAGAATAGGTGGAAATTTAACAAACTATGAAAATAAATATTATATTACAAGTATTTTTATATATAAAGTTTTGATTTTGACCTAAGCATGTATTTTAAAATTTTTGTATAATTTGGTTTTCAAACATTTAAAAAAAAACAAAGATCACGGTAGGGAAAGAAATTTAATTTAACAATAATTGAACTAAGAAAATGTTTTTGCGAAACTGTATTTAAAGAAATACACTCACTTTCCCTAAAGATATATTAGGCCACATTGAGTCCTGTTCTAACTTCGTCACAACGGCGTTAACCATATTACGACGCGTACTTGAGAAATAGACATATTCAGTCATTAAATTGTTACAGCCTGTTGTCGCGATAGTGAAATGCAGCTAATATTTTCAGCTTCAGGTTATATCCTGGATATAGGTAAAGGGAGCCTAGTATTAAGACACTACGTTCTCCATTTTCCAACGAATACTAGTGGCATTGCATGTTTAGTGGCGGAACTCATCGTGGCGATTTTGCCCTGTTATCAGAGCGAGGATACTTAAAAAAAATATCCTTCGTTACCTCGTGTGGGAATTGAACCCACAGCCTGTCGACTTTACAGTCGCACGCTTGTGCTTCTGCGCCACGATTGACCACGAAAAGTTCGATAAATAAAAATAAATTCCATTTATTAAAAACTAGTTATAAGTAGACTCGTTGTCTACAAACAGAATTGTTTACGATCTAAGACGCCGCACCGTCTAGATTGATACTTAGGTAAAGAATATTAAGAGTAGGAACTTTTATAGCTTTAATTTATAGCCCTTGGTCTTTTACAGATTCTAATAAATTAATATAGCCTTATTGTGACGTTAGGAGGTGCCTGTTTTAACGCGAACTGTCTTTGATCTCCATTAATTAAATATTTAATATTTTTATTTCTTCGATGGTAACGAGGTAAAGCGCCACTGCATCGATAATTCTGCAGAAAGTGGGGAACGGAAAGGTCTTGACGGGAACGAAAAGTCTTAACACTAGATTCCCAGGTTCTCTTTGCCTATACCGTCATATGCAGAATACAGCGTTACACTAAAAAAAAAAGATCTTCCACCATGTTAGATAGCTTTGAGCTCCCCTACTTTTTTGCTAGGCAGAGGAAACCTAGTGCACCGTTTACCTCCATAAATACTATTTTCAGCACTTTCTGGCTATTTTTTTATCATTTTTAACATTCTTATGTTCTATTCTACACTTAGGAAAGCAAAATGCTTTTTGATAACAATTTTGAACCTTCATAATTTTTCTCAAAAAGTACTACTACACACTTGTGCCTGATAAACATTTTTCAAGAGGCGCGGGTTCAAATTCCACTACATTCTAATTTTCATGTTTTCTAAAAAAAAAAAAGTAATTTATTCATTCGTTTAGTTACTGAAAGGTATATATATATAGCTTCTTTATGATCGAATTCTATACATAACAAAATTCTTACTCATCAGTATTCAAGCTAACGTGTATTTCTGTTGAATCAGGTAATGTGCTAAATATAAATGCATACTTTGGCAATACTATAAACATTTTCGAAGACGTTATAATACATATTTTCTGCTTGCTTTTCAAATTGATATTTGAAATTTAACTTCAACGTGATGCAATTGAAGCTCTGAACGACGATTGTAGTTACGGCGCCGTGATTTTACTTTTATTAATAAAATATAAATGTGTTTTTCTACTTAAAACTTGTTGGTTTTTGTAAAAAGAAATGAATGTGTGAATTTTTTATGTTTTTTTTATTGCCTACACTTCTATATTTTTTTTCGGTTACGAATTTTATATATTTTAGAGAAAGCTAATTTTTAAAGGATCTGTAATCGACAATTTGTTGTTATTTTATTTTAAAACGACTTAAATTATCCACAACATTTATATCGGATTCGATTACGGTAAAGGATAAGCTTTTATCTTCGATATTCGATAGCGTCGGTTACGAATACAGACTCTATGACATCCCTAATTGTATACATGAAGAATAAATATTTAATGACAGGATAACTAACTATAATTACAGTACTTTACAATTATTGTAATTTACTTTACTTACTTTACATACAAAATAAAAAAGCACAAGCACATACCTGGCTGAGAATGCTTTTTGGGTTCTGCAACAGGTCTGGGTGATAATGGTTCAGTTCCTCTTGACACCACTCTTCGTAACTCACGGTTGCGCCCAGCGTCTGATGAAGTCCAGGAACGAAGATCTTTTACACCATCGGCGTGGACCTCCTTCATAAATACTTCGATCAGTTCTTTGCCTGTCGAAAAAATATTCGTTTTAGCTAATTTTGATCATTTTGATTATTAAGTGGATCCATGTGTGTCTCTTTGTTTTACTTAATATTAAAAGTAAAAATAATAATTATTTAAAATCATTTCGATCATGTTGTAAATCATCATGAGATGAAAGGGAGGAGAAGCCGCGAATCTATGTACTTAATTATCTATGATACTTAGGACAGTATTCTAAAATGCACTATTTCAAATACAACATCCCAAATTTTTGTATGAAATTTTAAAGTATGTTATTACATCACACATGATACATAATAATAGAGCAAATCGAGAAGACGAGTGTTAGTGTTTTATTTACACTAACGTACATTCTTCTTACTAACGATCTTGACGTGGTCTCTTGAAATTAGACACTTAATTAACCGATAATGAACATCAACTTTAAGTGATTTTTTTTAGTTTCACATTGTATCTTGCATATAGCAGGATAGGCAGAGGGAATCTTGTATAAAGACACTCCTTTCCCCACGTACGCCCAATTGGGCGAGAAAACAAATCGAGAAATTGGGTGAATAGAATGCCGCCCTCGAGTGAGAATCAAATCTAAAGTTATTAAAGAGTTGCAAATTTACTAAAGGGCTCTATGACGTAAAAGCTTTATCGATCAACATTATCTTCACTATGATGCAAAATTCCTGCCGCTTCGCAAGATTCCACACATTGTTCAAGCAGACCCGGAAAATACTCGAGTGCAAAATCTCTGTCAGTTGGAAAGTGTAGAACGGAACGAGTGACTTATCATTAGATCCTCATTGTTTCCTAGAATAAAAATAGAGATTATGTATGCTACTGTGGCGTGGTTGGAACTTGTTAAATTTGTTTCCAACAGATTTTTTTTTACAGCTTTACGCCTCTGCTCCTACAACTGTAGGCAGAGAAAACCTAGTGTCAAGAGCCTTCGTTCTCTATGAGATATTATGTTTATTTTAAATTTCGTAATGTAGTTACATAGTAAGGTAATAAATCTAAAGTTTTATCACAAGTCATTCTTGCCTAAAAAAACGCGACGGTTTTTTTTGGTAACAACACATAGCACAGCGTTGAGGTCTAACGGCGCGTAGGGAACAGATTGTCTAAATACATTTGGCAAAATATGCAGATACGAGTATATTAAACAAACATACTAAACCTTTAGCAATGTTAGCGGCGTATTGTTTCATGGCTATTTTCTCCACAGTACTCTCGAGACCGAAGAAGTTCTTGACGTCGAGCAGAGCGCTTTGCTCGAAGCACGTCCATTCCGGATTCTCGGGATGTACCTAAATAAATATTTTACATTGGTATAGAAGAATAGAATATAGAATATTTATTGCATAACTTTTTCTTAGTTACAGAATTAAAAAAATATTACAGAATAAAAAAAATGTAATACAATATTATATTACGGATATAGCCGAAAAGGTAGAGAGAATTTAGTGTTAAGATACTTCGCTCCTTACGCATTGCCCTGTTTTCGGGACATTGCGTATTGAGTGACGGAACTTCTTGTTACCAGAGCGAGAAAATAAAAATAATACATTGGGCAGAATGGGAATCAAATCCACAACCGTCCCGTATACAGTCAAACGCCGTGCCACAACGGCCTGAATATATACAACACCTATAATGTATATTTTTACATAGTTACTAACTAGAACTACAAATAATTAGGTTTCATTAGATTCGGTCAGCAAGATTCGGACAGGACTCAACGGACCACCGAGCACTGACTTCGCGTAAACAAACAATTCATTGAACAAGTGGGACAAAAGAGAAAATTTATATATTTGTCCATTCCATTCGATGAAAAGATCAGAGATAACAGTTTTACTGTTTAGTACAAAAAAAAACTAAGTTAATTCTTCTTTCTAATAATTTTCTTCATGTTAAGTTACAATTAAAACCATTGTGGCGCAATGGAAGAGCTTATGACTTGTATACACTACAGTTGTGGATTCGATTTCCACTCGGGGAAATAAAATATCTTCATTTCTTAGCTTTCATTAATATATTGCAGACAAAGCGCGGCGTAGAGTTTGGTCAATCAATGTCCAATATTAAAAAAATACAGACAGAATGTGGGTAACGTAATGTTTTAACATTTAACAGTAGGTTCCCTTCGCTTACCGTGCGGGGTACAGCGTGAAGCTATAATAAAAAGTTGGTATCTATTCAAATAATTTTGGCACACTACCTAAAATATGGCTCAGTTTCCTTTTAGAGCACAACAATAATCCGAGTCATACAAATGTATTCAACAACGATAACCTACTGATAAGTTCTACATATATTTATCGATTAGGCCTAATTAGCATTTGCATGTCAGTCGTGAGTATCGACATCTGTGGAAAGAATATTTTCAATAATCAACTCTAATATAAAGTAAAAGAATTTAAATTTGCAGTAAAGATATTAGATGTATTGTTAAATGCAATAATCATTGTTTCCTTCAGAGTATAATAGGTTCACTCGTCGCTGTTACAAGGCCGTAGGATTTCAATAAATAACGTTGAATAGTTTTCCTTGATCTTTTAAAATACAAGTTTAATATGTCAATATATACGAAAAGACTATTTACAAACTTCGATAGCGTCTCCTAAAACATTTTAAAAAGGTGCAAATACGTCTTTGTTGCACCAAATGGGCGATATGATATTAAGAAAGTGAATAATCGCAAAATTCTCCGTGTTTAGACGAATTACTGAATTATATTTGAAATATAAATCATATGAGAAATAAATTCTTCATATAAATTATATTTACACGATACATGATTGCGTCAAAGATTGGATCAGTGAATTACAATTGCTTATATTATTATAAGCAATTGTAACTCACTGATTCATAAAAAATATTTATAAAAAAGAGTGATTGATTACATAATAAAACACAATATAATAGAAATTTTAAAATGTAGGAAAAAAAAGACTCTGTTCCCCACTTCCTGCCGAATTCTGGAGGCATTGCGTGTTGAGTGGCAGAACTCAACGCCGCGCTTAACCTCGACACATATACTCGACGAAATATAAATTTAAGTAAATATTTCATTCCCTCGAGTGGGGGTCGAACCCACAACCAGTCGATTTTACAATCACACTTTGTGCCCCTGCGCTACGACTGGCCTTGGTCTGGATTGATGTATAAAATTGTATTTTTGTAAAAAATTCTATACTCTAAGGGACCGTAGACTTGAATATTTGATATTAATTTCTGCTTGATACCTCCACGATATCTATAGATAAATGATATTGAGAAACAGACAAGAAAATAATCCTATAAGGGTTCCATTTTTTCCTTATGATGTATGGAACCCTTAAAAAAATTGAAAAACGAAACGAACTTCTTTTCTATTAAATTAGCTCAGTATAATAATAAAAAATACCGGAAATACATAAAGCCAATAAGCTTCACCTTGTATCTAAAATCACCGTGACCGTGGCTAAGAAAGTGGCAAAAACGAAAACATTGATACCGCCGTATCAACACTTACGCCACTAAATCGGTGTCAGGGTTACGTTTTACGAGTTACGACGCATCCTACGAACATACAGTTTACTATCGAGTGTAAGATAAACACACGATACAGATAAATGCTCCAAATATTTACATCATTAAACGTGAATGATATACGTATGTGTACCTACGGGCATATCTGTATATATTTTTATCTTTGACACATTAATCTTAGTTTATTAATAACAAACAAACAAACACATATTGTAAATGTTTCAGGCCGCCCGAGTTCAAAACATTGCGTCTTTAATAAAGTAAAGGTACTCAATACATACTGCATTCTCTTACGAGAGGAGGGAAATGCAAATATAATAATTTAAATATTGTAGTCATTAGTCCGAGTTAGTAACCCACAACTATCAAGTTAATTTTATTGTTTACAATTTTATGGTATATCTTCTAGATAACGTCAACGATCGTTAGCTCATAAAAACTAAAAAACAAAAAAAATATAATTATAGCAAAAGGCTAGCTAGCTATTACAGAGAAAATGCAAATAAACATTGTCTAAATTATTATTAGGTATATACCATTTAAATAGTCCTATGATTCATTATTGTTAACAACGTTATTTGGCAATAATTTATTGGATGAAAACACTTAACTTTTCATTAGTTCATTGTTTCAAACACTTTATAGTAGTACTTCAAAGTATAAGGAGAGGTCTAAAATATTATCATATAAATCATATTTCGCTCGACAAAATTGTTTAAAAAAAATCGTACGGTCTGAAGCCTACGCTCGGATTGCAAGTCCTGTGCACCATTCTGAGCTTCTCACTTTGCAACGCGATGTACACGGGATATCCATGGAATGTTAAGTAATTTTTAAGCTTCGTGCTGTATCCCGCACATAGAAGGGTAGCGAGAGGGACCTCGGGAACCGTTTCTCACTTTCCGCGGAAGGCATTGCGTATTGAGTGACGGACCTCAACTCAACTTTAGCCCCGTTATCGGAGCGAGGAAATGAGAATATTAAATATTTTTTTGACCGATTAGGAATCGAATCCACAACCGTCACGTTTTAAGTAATCCCTATCTAGTAGTGTGAACGGCATCACCTTGCGTGACAAGTCCCGGCTTTGACGAAAGTTGATCTAGTTAATCTGATCAAAACGGCTAACTAAGTAAAGTACCTTAAATTAGAAGCCATAGCAAAGGTACTATTACATTTCGAGATTATTCTAAATTATTTGTGATGTTCAGTATAAGACAGTCTGAGTCGTATGTATCGTGAGTGAGGTATTAATAATAGACAAACATAGCGAACATGCGAAAAAATAAAAAATATAAACCAAAATGATGTAGGGACAAGCATGTTAATTTAAGCGCTTGGCTTTTGGTTCGAGTCCCTCTCGAGGGAATGAAGACGAGACAAAAGCGCGTTCCGCCATTCTCCACTCACCATTCTGGAAGCACTGCGGCCTCCCGAATTCAACGAAAAGTCAGGAACGGAATTGTGTTAATGGACAGTAAATGGACATGTGGAGTGTCTTAACATAGGTTTCCAGGTTTCCTTAGCCTACTGATATAGCAAGACGCTAAAAAAACTTACAGAGGTCAACAACATAAATAAATTGTAAAAAATTATGAGAATTTCAACGTAGCCTGATAAGAACGTTAGCTTAGTGGTCAGAGCGCTCGAATTATTTCCAAGTGGCGCGGGAACAAGCGCGAGGTATATCAATACAATCAATTTTTATACATTTTTTTAAATAATTTAAAAGAAAATATTTTCTTACTGTCATCTATTTTCGGCATCACGCCGGACAATGAATGTTGTACTTTACTCCGTCTTTATTCATCGATTTTTTCAGTGATATTGAGTTCAAGAAATTGAACGAAATAGAAAGTCGAGCTGTTTTTAGGAAAGATATCTAATATAGATTATTTTTAAAGGAATGAATTTGAAGTGTAAATAGAAGCTAGTTCTAAATAACTTTATATCGTATCCTTTTGAATTTAGATCTTTTAACGAAGTATTCTTGCCAAATTTTTCTAAGAGCGTCGTCGTATTTAATTAAAACTAGCTTTGATTAAAACTTCACAAAAGTCAGGTAATATATTTAAAATGTTAAACTAATGCCTTTCGTGCTAATCTGAGATGTTAGTAGCAAAAAGACGAATTTAAACAAAATCTATAATATTTTTTTTTCAGCTTCACGCTGGATACCGCACAAAACAGGAGAGGCGAGAAGGAATCTAGTTAAAACACCCCGTTCCCATTAATACAATTCTTTTCCATATGCCGAAAAGTATGTATACTTTACCCCCGAAAAGTATGTATAGTACCAAATTAAAATAAATATTTCCCCGAATGTGCATTCAGATATTTTTTAACCATAGGTTAGATAGAGAAGTCAGAACGGGATGCAGTGAGTCATATCATAGCCTAGCCTATAAGCGCCAAATTTAGCAGATTGATAGGAGCATTTTAGGTCCCCTCGTACGATCCCCTTTATTCATCGGATGATTCATAAATACCGAAATCTTTTTTATCCTGATTTATTTTACAGAGGAAAGTTTTTTATTGTTCTGTCTCTTATTTCTTTTATATACATTACTAAGGTATATATCCTAAACGCCTGAATATTTACTTCTAAGGTACTATAAGAAATCACTAACAGTAAGAAAGTAAAAAAGTAGTAAAGTGAAAAAAAAAGCACGAGCGAAGAGCCAAAAGTCAAACTGTATTTGCCAAGTATCATTTCAAGAATTAGATTTTTTCCGACTGATTATACATACTGGTGAAATGGATAGGTACTGACTTACTGAGTTCCTATACCCATAGACAACCATTGGTCCGCCTATCGCGTTACGTTGTATAAAAAAATACATAAAAGAAGATAATTTTAGATGAACTTATAATGATGATGCCGATAAATTTAAGATGCAAGCTAAGGTAACCTTTAGCTTTTTCAATAAAAACAAAAATAGATGGAGCAAAAGCAATAAAAGAGTAGCAATAAAAAAAGTTACAAAAGAACTTTGCAGGGTACGTGACGGCCGAGGCTAATCAATGTCAAGTACCCTTAACCTACCTACCTAGTGAACCTAGTGTTAAGACACTCCGCTTCCGACTTTACGCTTCTTACTCTAATTTTAGAGACGTTGCTTCGACCTCAATTTAATCTTAATAATATCGTTTATCAAACGAGTCTACATTCGTTTATTTATTTACCCCTACAAATAAGTTTCGAAAATTTCTTAATTTAAATGCTTTATAAATATGAAGTAATGCTGACAATTTCTAAGAAAAATCTGAAATTGACAAAGTTTTAGCGAGATAAGGCGTGAAGGAAATGTGAATATTAAATTAAATTTTATACAATATTTATAGGCTCTGGTAACGAGGCAAAACGCAGCGTTGAGTTCTGCCGCTAAACACTCAAGCCTCACGAAATCGGTTGAAAATTAAAATGAAAATTAAACTCAAACACTTAAACCTGACTGCTGAAAGTCACGCTCTAAAAAGTATGAAACAAGAAAATATTCTCATGTGAACTTGTTACGTATAAACTATTCAATATATTTACATAATACATTTTATAAGAACACATTTAATTCATATTCATAGTGATTTTCAGTAGACAGCCGTGGTCGCTTATCAATGTTGACTACCTCCTGTTACAATTAAGGAAAGTCCTCTAGAAGGCGACTCATTTAATTTAATATGACTAGCGGACAATTGAAACGCTTCCGACGATATCTCATGTTTCATATTATGTAAAATGTTTTAGGAGCTACAGGGGAACAGATGAACATACATATACCTATACCGGTCGAAATCATAACCTTCGTTTTTGCTTTTCTGTAGTCGGTAAAAAAAACTATACTCCTATGTATAATAATGTACGTAGCATTGAATAAAACAACATTTGCCGACAGCCAGATAAACTGTAAGTACATACATACATACATACATACATACCAGATGGATAACAACCCGGATAATCCTGTATGTTAGATGGATTTCCTAGAATATGTTATTTGAAAGCTTTCCAGACTTAGACGTCTACGTCACGACCTTTAGCGAGGTGTTTTGGCAAAAGCGAATATTTGTTTTATATTAAGATTTGTGTTGGTTCACCTCATTGCGCGCATGTTTCATTTGGACAGGTTGCTTGTGATGGACGAATTTGTAGCGAATTTAATCTGTGTATTTTTAATATATTGCTGTGTATATTATACTTTTTGTAATGATTGTATAGAAAAATTCTGGAGAATGATTATAACACAGTTCTTAATTATAGTAAACTCATTCTCTTAAAAATCCAATAATATATATATATTTTATATATCTCATAGCAAAACAAAAGAAAATAAAAGTATCAGGAAAATTAACAACTCAAATTAATAAACTTTCAAAGTATGTTATTACTAGTATTTAAAATATTTCATTGATTATCGCGGAAAGATAAAAATAAATAACAAAAGACTATTTTGCTATAATTTATTTATAAAAGTTAGTTTTTCATAAACCCTTTGTTTCGTTTCATTTTATAGCAATCCGTCAAAGGTCAAAATGCAGGTCAAAAAATGTTTTATGATCAAATTTCACGCGATAAATTCTTTAAAAACAGTTTCATATAGCCGCTGATGCCATTGGTTTGGGTAGTTTTAGCTCAATTTATAGCACTAAGATTTAAAAAAATAAGAAAATAATCACTATAAAAGTCAATGAATCGTTAAATAACTAAACAAACATTCTATTGTTAATTAGTTACTTTCCTCGCTTATACTACATTAATATTAATAAATAGGTCAATTATTTGCCCGACTTAAGAAAAAAATTACCTTATGCAGGTTGTCCAAAATGACTTGAAAAACAAATAAGTAAATCATTTACTCACATAATATCTACATTTCTCGATCACAGACACTCTAGCAGCAAAAGTTTCGTTAGTCGCTTCGATTTCCAGCACTCTATTCTTGAGGTCCAAGTGGTTCTTCTGGATGAAGTAGATGTAGTCAACTCCAATCATCTGTAACAAAAGATATGTATACAGCCTGAGGTTTTGCCTGCTTAAACAGTTTTATTGTTAGAAATGAGACCACATGGGAAGCTCCTTCTTTAACACAAGGCGGTTAAAAATAAGGATCTTATTTATTAAATATTAGTTTTTCCAGCGGATTCAGCAGCTTAGCCAGATATAATAGCCTACAAAGACCTAGTGCTTAGTAGCCTAATATGTAATATTGCGTTTGTTCCTTAATAAGATATAATTAACAAATAAAAAAAACATTTCGAACCAGTAGTTTTGCTTATATTTTGTTTCACCAAAAAAACTCTCTTCTCTAATCTATTTGGAAATTTATACCTAAAGACGCACAATTGAGTTTTGTCATCCAGATTGGCGAAAAGTGGAATTTACAGAGAATTATTAATAACTCAGCGCTCCGTTAACAAGAAAGATCGCACCGTTGAGTTCCACTAGGTAGGCCAACCCTGCCTTATGCACAGTAAAGCATGAAACTAATTATTTAAATTTTGAATTTGATCAATAACGTAAGCCCTACCTTGCGTCCCTACCTTGTTAATAAGGAAAATGTAACATGTCACACGTGAAACGCCTACTTGATGAACTTTAAGTTTGTCTAACGTTATATGTAAGTATACTGTTTAATCTTCAATGGCGTGGTAAACTGTATCTATGATTTTTTTTTAGTTTCAGACAATTTAATATTTTCATTTCTTCGTTTTGGTAAAGACAAGGCACGGCGTTGAGTCGTAGTTGCCCTAACAGATATGTTCTGCCTACCCTGCTATTTGCGAGATATAGCGTAAAACTAAAAAATATAAAAATAAAAAATATATTATAACTAATCCAAAAATTTCAAAATTTCCTATATGTACTTATATACATTGTACGTTACGGTGTGTACGTAATACAACTTTTTCGCTTTAACGAATCAATTTGCGTGCATTATACGTATGGCCTTTTAAAAAAACAATGAGTTAACAAAACAATTGGACATTTACAATACCTTCACATAAACAACGATTACAATTTGTAATAATATTAATACAGACATTTGCATGTTTGCCAATCAAAATAATTCAACGGTAATTCTGTTCCATTGTAAAAATGTTTGTATTTTTTTTTGTTTAGCTTTAATTATATATACCGCATACAGTAAGGTACGCAGAAGGAACCTAGTGTTAAGACATTTTGTTTTTCACACACCGCTCAATCTCGAGACAATGGGAATAGAGTGGCGGAACTCCACGCCGCGCTTTGAACAGAGCTAGCGGGACAATGTACAATACAATATTAATAGTACAATAGTATTGTATATTGAATAATTAAAAAAATTGTATGTATGTACTATATGTATGTACCTACATGTAATTTTTTTATATTTATTTTTTATTTCTTCACACTATATGCTGTATATAACATTGTAGGCAGAGGGAACCAGTGTTAAGACACTTCATCCCCCACTTTTCGCCGACTTTTCGAGGCATTGCATGTTGAGTGGCGAAACTCAACGCCTTACTAGAGCGAGAAAATGTAATGTAAATATTAAATAATTCATTTTCCCGAGTGGAAATCAAACTCACTCATCGAACATCCGGCACGTTTACTGTCACACGTGTATCACTGATCCATGACGGCTTCGAAATGCATATTGTTCTATAATTTTTGCGTTTTCAATGAAATTCTCTCAAATTGAATGAAATCATTTTAACGAATTATTTAGTAGCAGTGTCTTATGCGTATTAGTACTCTTATAAGTGATATACTCGTACTTAACGAATCCAATATTTCAATCACAAAAATATTCAAAATCAATTTATACTAGATATATCCGTTAAAAATAAATGAATATCACAATATATATTTTTTTACCTTTTTCAGCAAATAAGGCGCGTCCACATTGAGTTGGCAGCGTCTAGTGGTGTGCCGCTGGGAGTCATCCGCCGACCAACTGTCTTCCGTTATCACGCACTCGATCACCACCGGTATCTGGGGGCAGCTTGGGAACCGCCTTTCGTACGCCTGGTGACAAAGAGATATTGTATTAATACTAATATTTGTTAAAGAAAAAAAACAAGACAAAGCGCGGTGTTGAGTTCCGCCACTCAACGCGCAAACGCGCCACTCAATGCTATGTACGAAACACAGTGTGAAGCCAAATTTTAAGTAAAATAGGAAAATGAGTAACTAGGCAAATAAGTTTTTGATCACTATAGTTTTAGTTTTTTTTACTTGTTGTGTTAACATATGTATTAGTGTATGTCAAAACTTGCAAGCTCAATTTGAAGAACTTCCCAGTGTCCGATTGAGGCGAAATTGGCATTACGACTCCATTTCTGTTGACAATGTAATCACATATACATAATTTTCCACCTAATATGAGTATCAAATGAAAGAGTTTGATTTGTAAAATCAAATTCTTTCATTTGAAAAATCATGAAAAAAATACGTCTAAAAAGCATGTTTTTAAAAAGATTTTTTAATAAATATTTTAGTCTGCTAAATGTGGAAAATGTGTACAAAAAATATACTCTTCCTGCCTGTACCCTTTCATATACAGGACAAAGCGTGCAGTTTTGATTGTTTTAAAATAAAGATCAAACGAAATCATAACAACCGGCCAAGTGCAAATCGGACTCGCGCTCAAACGATTCTGGACCATTATCTATAGAAACGAAAAAAAAACACGTTTGATGCATGGGGCCTCTAAATATTTATTTTATTATGTACTTTAATACAAGCGGCAATAGAAATACCTCATCTAACTGTCACGGTTCATGAGATACAGCTGAGCGACAGACGGACAGCGGGACCACTTAATACGGAACCCTAAAAAGAGCATCTAGTATAGCGTATACTACCACACCACATCGTTCACAAAACTATTTTAGAGTACAAAGCTTCTAACCGCAACGTGAATAGTTTACCGAAACAACGTTTATTGACGCGCCGCTCGTGGATGTAGCAACATTGCCCGCATACTCATACAGTCGCTGTAGCTACATTGAAATATTCATTTTCCTAAATCGTGAAGAATTCATCGAGTTACATGTATGAGTTTATTAAACATATTTTTAAAGTATTAAAGAAAAATACTTATTTAGAAAACGTATAAAAATTTTAACGTAGCGGGACTCAAACCCGAGTCTCCTGGAAACTCACCAGGAACCTGGTCGGTTTCCAGGAGGCGCGTTTACGTTACGTGTTTTAAATAAGTATGTATGAGCTTACTTAAATAGAGTGTTTTTGTCTTCACTACTTTAAAATGAAATTAGTTATTTTTCAAACAAAATGAATAATATAATTATCGTTATAAAATAAAACATTATTTATTAAGAATGACACAGACACTAATCTAGTAAAGCTACAACATCGCACACGCCTCTTTCACGAAATGGAGTCGTAGGTATTGGCGGTGAAGTTGAACGTAAGTTATTGTTATTTTTTGTTATAACAAAAAAGCCGACGTCTTCAATTTCAACCGGTTCCCATTATTAGAACGTAACCAAATTTTCACTAATCTATCCTCAAAGTCTATCCTTTCCAATAAAAAAGAATCATCGAGATCGGTTGGCGTCATATTGAGTTATTCGTCCTTTTGTCGCGCATACCTAATGCAAATTGAAAACTTATGTGATTTTCTTATGGAAACTATTGTCAGAAATTAAGATTAAAATAGATCCATACGGGAAACACCAGC
Organism: Heliconius erato x Heliconius himera; assembly: GCA_013421005.1. Taxonomy (NCBI): domain Eukaryota; kingdom Metazoa; phylum Arthropoda; class Insecta; order Lepidoptera; family Nymphalidae; genus Heliconius; species Heliconius erato x Heliconius himera. Next base: position 6,192 of record JAATLQ010033793.1, on the reverse strand, counting down.
TTTCAAAAAAAAAAAGGAATCATCAAAATCAATTCACCCAGTAAAAAGTTCTGAGGTAACAAACAAAAAAACAGTCGAATTGATAACCTCCTTTTCTTACAGAAGTCGGTTTTAAATAGTTAATTACGTAAAATAGAACGAGATATCCCTTTCTGGTATGTTTTTTGTGAATGAAAAGTGGCAGATCGACAATGCCTAGTAGTATTTTTAATAGATGATTTAAGTAGATGTTTACGTTCTATACATACTATCTATTTGTTTTTGTTTGGTATCATGCATTTCAATCAAAGAAATAACTGGGTATATATTTATTTAATTAAAGTTGAGCCGCCACTCAATACGTAGTGCCTCGAAAGTTCGGCGGAGAGTGGATGAACAGAAGTGTCTTAATGGGAACGAAGTGTCTTAACACTAGGTGCCCAGAATCCCAGTGCCTACCCTGCTAAGTAGCGTACGTGCTATCTAAATCGGTAGTGTTACAAGATGATGATGATATATTTATACAAAACTAGTTTAGAAAAATCTCTATAAACATAAATTAGCTAAATAGAAAGCTTATGTATGACATATAAATTAAGGATTCGTAGTTTTTTCTTTAATTTAAAAGACGTTTTCTATAAAAGATTCTTGATTTTTTCAATAGAATTTATATCATGTTTAATTTCATAGAATTTATCTAAACACGACGGCTTTGGCTTCTAGCTACTCGGAGGAGTGCGTCATAACTAACAAGAAAAAATGCAGCGTTGATTTCGTCACTAAGCACATGTTTTAGGGCTACAGGGTGAATTTACTTTTATCATATCATTTTATCCTAATAGGGATATTATATTATTTGTTTGTGTTCCAAGCAGTCCAGTATTTACAAAACAGGGTGACATCGCTACAATATCAACCAAAGATGGCATATACCTATACAAAAAGAGGTGTTTTACATTATATTGTAATTAGGTTTCTCATCTTTGTGGGTTCGAATCCAATTCATCAATTCTGTTCTTTCAAGGGCCGACTGCAAGACTACAAAAGCTACTATACTGTAAATACGTACACGTTTTTAGACAGAACACTCTCCCCCGCAACCTTCTACCGCTATTTGGCAAGCGACCTCGCCGGCGCGGATATGAAATCCAAATTGAGCAATCTTAGCGCAAACCACATCTACGTAAACGCTTGTTAAGTGGCTAAGCATTCCGATACCTTATCGATATTCGATTTTTTATTTATATATGTATATATGGGATAATCTAAGATCAATATGGTATCTGTAAACCTGACTTGATCCCAATCGGAGTAATAATTAGCAATTAGCGATTAGCTTCACGCTGCATCCCTAGCGGAGTAGTCAGAGAGAACGGAGCGCCAAACGCTAGGGTCTCTATATACCTCTTTTGCCTCGTCCACTGTCATCAACCTTTTCATCCATGCCCTCCAGATGGTTCTCATGCTTTTAACGTGACCTTCCTCCAGTATCTTTGATACTGTTTTCGAAGGTCAACTGAGGTCTCCCTATATCCTCTTAACGCCTACTTTTCCCTCATAAATCTTTTTTGTCATTCTTTATTCTTTCAGAGTGGTGATTAATCATTGCAACTCGCATTCTTATGATAAAATGATGATAATGATTACGATGCGGTTAAAAAGTTATTTTAATTTCCCCCGCACTGGTGACAAGACGAAGCGCAGCGTTAAATTTCGAAAAGTAAGGAAAGGAATGTCTGCTGGACTTATCGTCCAAATTCAAGACATTTAAGTGTTTAGTGGCGACTTAACTCCCCGCTTTGACTACCAAAGCGGGAAAATGGATTTTAAATTTTAAGCTTCAGGTTATACCTAGCAGGCGGCCACACATAGCAGGGTACGCAGATGCAACCTAGGAACCTAGTTTTAAGACTGTAGCCTATTTTCCGCTAAATTCTTGAAACATTGAGTGTGAGAGTCGGGACTCAACTTCGTACTTTGCTTCGTCACTAGAGCGAAGCAATTAAAATATGAAATAAAAAATTAAAATTAGCTTTACGCTGTACCCGCACAGAGCAGGGTAGGCAGAGGGAACCTAGTGTTAAGGCACTCCGTTCCCCACTTTCTGCCGAATTCTGGAGACATTGCGTGTTGAGTGGCAACTCAACGCCGAAATGTTGCATCAATAAGAGTGGGAATAGAACCCGCACCCGTCGTGTTTACAGTCGCACGCTTGTGCCCCAGCGCCACAATGGCCTCGAGTTTTTTTAACCAACATACAATTACAGTTTTCGAAAACTATAATTATTTAATTGACTAAAGCGCAGAGGGAACCTAGTGTTAAGGCATTTCAGTGCCCACGTTTCGACATAGCGTGGCGGAACTCCTGTTAGCAACGATCTCATAAAACTTATGACAATTTTAACATATAAACCACAATAAAAATATGTCAATGAAATAACTTCGTAATAAAATACCGAAGGTCTGAGAACCTGTCACAACCCACAGTATATTCTTATAATGTACCAACAATATGTCCATCCATCTACATACTTGTCAATACATCATCGATCATTTTCAACATTTTCCATAAAGAACAGCGCTCTTGCTTGTTTATTTGATGGATGTTGCTGACAGTTTTAAAATTTTAATGTAAAAATGTTGGCATCTGTTCTTTTATAATTAACTAGCTTGAAATTCAAATTAAAAATATTCTTTATTAAAATAGACTTACTATAAACACTTTTGACTCGCAGAATGAACATATAAACAAAAAAGCTACCACCGGTTCGGAAGGCAGTTCTGCTGAGAAGAGCCGGCAAAAAACTCAACAGTTGTTCTTTTCAAAGTCAATGGTATAATATATAATTTTATTACATGAACTGGCTGGCAGCTATCCTGCATCACATTGTTTATCCTCTAAATATTCTTGAACAGTGTAATAAGCTTTACTTGTCAGTATTTTTTTACAGATAATTTAGGTGGTAGCGGCAAACTTAGAATATACTGCGGAAGTTCATTATATAAACGTATACTCAGACCCATAAAAGGTTTATTAACTTTTTGGAGGCTTGAGAAACTTGGCGTAACAACCTTATCTTTATATATTATTCCAATCGTATGTTTATCACTATTTTTAATATGACACTGTATATTTTGTCGGACAAACAGATTATTATAATATACAAATTGTGAAGCAACTGTATAATGCCTGCATCTTTAAAAACATTTCGCAGAGAATCTCGAGCTCTTAGGTTATAAATATATCTCACGGCTCTTTTTTGGAGAATAAATATTGAATTTATGTCTGGAACACTGTTTTCTTGCTGTAGGCTGCACATAGCAGGATAGACAGAGGGAATCTGGAAACTTACAATTATAGTACTCCGTTTCTATAAAGACACTTCCGTTTCCCACTTTCCTTATTAAAATAACACTTTAAAAAATGGTATTTTTTTTGTATATCGTAAAACAGTGTGTATGTATATCCGTAAATCTGTGAACGGTATTTAAAGAAAAACACCAATAAAAAAAATTTCAAAAGTATCTTATTTTAAACACTAACATTCCAAGATAAAATAATTCACCGTTTGACCTGTTATCAGTTCCTGTTATTTCGGTTTCGGTGTCAAACAGTAATTGTGATAAGATTGTGTGCGTGTGCGTGTCCCGCGACCGTAAGCACCTACTTACTTAAATTAAGCTAAAATATAGCATTTCCTTTCACAAAAATTACTGAACGTTTTATTAGGGCAACGACTTTTGCAGGTGCTAAAATTCCTTGGCCTTCCTTTTTGTAGTGATATTACTATATTTACTTTAGACATTCTGTTACAAAAAAACTACTCAGGTATCCAAGCAATTGAAGGCCCAAAGTATCCAAATTGGGCAGAAGGTAAGAAACAGAGTGCCTTATCCTCTCCTGCTAAAACAAGATACAATGTGATTCCTAAAATATATATACAAAAAGCCGTCGCAATAATCTTCACATTTGTACCATATCTGTTATTCAATTCAACACCTGCAGAAAAAAGAAACTCGCGGAGCAATCTCTTTAAAAATGTTATAAATATCTAAAGTTTGATCTTTCAGGTAGATTGTATACGACTGCATATTCCTTCACCAAGTTGATGTAAAATCACGATGCGCATGTTTTGATATTTCATTATAGTATAGCTACAATAATGTGTTACAAAATTTCATACGTCGCGTATTTTAGTGTAAAATTAGGAAGCGCAGGTAACATTATGCTAACAAATGTTACCTTGAATTAAAAATGTATAAAAGTAATCTTAAAAGAACATAAACAGACAGTAAAAAATATTATTAGAGTACTATTTTTTTATAAATAAAAATCTTTATGCAAAAACGTAATGAAAATCTTATTCTAAGTAGAAATAAAATATGCTTTTCCTTTTTTTTCATCGTTGCAAGGGGGCACAAGCGTGCGACTGCCAACGCGACGGTTGTGGGTCTAATTCCGTTCATTCCAAAGTGGAGGAATGAAATATTTAATACGTTCGTTTTCTTTACGCGTTGGAAACCTAGGACACACCGTTCCCATTAAGACACTTCCGTTCCCTACTTTCCTCCAAATTTTGGAGACATTGCGTGTTGAGTGGTGGTTTTGCCTCGTTACCAGAGCGGACATGACAATATTAAATATTTCATTTCCTCGAGTAGGGATCGAACCCACAACCAATTGCATACCTGTGCATCTGTGTGTGCAACTGGCCTCGATGAAATTATGAACTATTTAAAATTAACATTATAAAATAACAGCGTGACTTGCCGCTGCTATTAGATATATATGTATTAGAGTTTCCCCACTCAATGCCTCGAAAAATTCGGCAGAAAATGGGTAACGGAATGTCTTAACACTGGGTTCCCTCTGCCTACCCTACTGTGTGCAGGATACATCATGAACCTGATTTTTAGGGTTCTGTAATTTTTTTACGAAAAAAGGAACCCTTATAAGACCACTTTGTTGTCCGTCCGTCCGTCTGTGTATTTGTTTGTAAAGAGGATTTATCTCAGGAACGCTTGGAGATATCACATATCTACGGTCAAGGTACGGTACGAACAAGAATTCCAGGTTCTTGTAAAAATTATACTTCTACATTTACTTTAAAAAAGTGATGTCTGTTTATATCGCAAAAAACGCGTATTTCGACACTCCTCCTCCAATTTTTATACCCTCGGTGGGCGTGTCCGACTCGTGCTTGTCCGGTTATTAATTCTAAACTATGTAAAATTGCTATATAAATCGTTTCTATTGTTATTCTCATAATAACATAAAACCCAATCATGTATATACATACATACACTGACTACACATCTCAGTCAGGAATAGGGCGCGTGATGCTTTGTATGAACGCTACAAATCTATTTTAGTCATGTTTGTTGAGCTTAACACTTCAGTGGTTATAAGTTTGATATTCCTTAGGTTTGAGGTAAATAACTAGCAGTGTATTTATTAATTTGGAACATAATCATTAATTATATGTTTAAAACGAATTACCACATAAAACTCAAACGTGTGACTGTAAACGGAACAGATTATGAATTTGATTACCATTCCAGGAAATGATTTTTTTTTTCTTTGCTCTGGCAACGACGCAATGTAATCTTAATGGAAACGAAGTGTCTTTACTCTAGGTACTTAGATTCTCTCTGCTATATGCAGTATACAGCGTGAAGCTAAGAAGAAAAGAATGAAAGAAAAAAATCTAAACGTCAAAGAATATATTTGAAGTTGAGAATTTATGTTTTTCAAAGGATAACAGCGTCATATACGCTACTTTGGGGAAAAAATGACGCAAATGCACTTTTATGTTTTTTCAAAAAAAAGTGAAATACATAAACGGAAAGGCTATTTACAAACTTTGATTGCGTCTGCTTCAATCCATACCTATATTATAAATTCGAAAGTAACTCTGTCTGTCTGTCTGTCTGTCTGTGCCGCAATCAGGGCCAAACCGCTAATTCAATTGTAATAAAATACTCATACAGAGATACTTGAGGGTCTTCGGATGAACATAGGTTACTTTTTTTTCTCATATTTGTAATATTGTCGATATATAGTAATATATTAAAATATTTTTCAATGTGACAGGCAATTTATTCCGCCATGTTAATAACAACCGACCGTTGCTAAGCAACGGTTTGCAAAGTTTATTTGTTGTTATAAGCAAACGTCACCCAAAATGAGCTTGCTTAACGCATACATGGCGT
>JAATLQ010033792.1:0-19367 GCA_013421005.1 Heliconius erato x Heliconius himera | reverse complement strand
TGTTAAAAATCGGAAGCGGGTAACGTTTTTAAAGAAACACGTTAAAAACACACATCGTCTATATGATTCTAAACTATTTTGAAAGAGGTACTATGTAATTGCAATAAGTGATATGTATCACCTACTAACAATACTTCACACTAGTTTCCTTCCAACAGGGGCCGTCACTTACAAGCGAGTGCCCCCGATTGACACAATTCCACTGCTTTTATAGTTATTTTCCACCTAAATCTACCCTCTTTTACACGAGTAAGCTAACACGAGTGTGTATTGAACCCACAACCTGTCGTTTACAGTCACACGTCTGTGCCCCTACGCCACGACTGGCCTCAGGCCTCAATAAATAACATATTATTTAAAAAGTTTTTCATAGATATGAAATAAGTGATATATTAAGCTAATATAGTCGACCGCGGTGGGGGTCACGCATAATCGAAATATACAGAAAACACTTGATTAGCAAACAATGTACATGCCCTAAGGTTACTATTGGACTAGGAAATTAGACATATGGGCGAGGATATAGAATTGTTTTTGTGTTATTTCTCCGTTCTAGCAAAATAAAGCGTGGCGTTGAGTTCCGCAATTTGATGTGCAAGGATTTGAGTTCGGGTATCGATTCAAAATAGTTGTTTTTACATTGATAAATGCCTGTAGCAACAGATTTTTTCGATATATATATGAAATTATGTACAGACAGCGTTCAATTACTATTTATCATAGGTATAGATTACGATTTCTTCAAAATACCTACTATATAAATTATTTTAATTACCTATAAATAACCTTTTATACTTATTTTATGTTTTTAGCTTTGTGCTGTATTCTAGTGTTAAGACATTTCGTTTTCAATTCCTTTCATTTCGTTTCCGCTGAATTATAGAGGCATTGCTTGTTAAAGAAATCTCAATATTCAATATTTCAATTCCTCGAGAATTGAACCCACAACCTGTCACTCTTACAATCACACGCTCGTACCCCTGCGCCACAACTGGCCCTAATAGTTTGTTTTTAATTAAAAAAAAAACTGATTTAGCTACTTTCAGCCAGGCATTTTATAGATTGTCAATATATACTATTTAATACAACACAACCGTAGTAAAGTAACGTTTTCCTATATATACATGGTGGTCAAAATAAACATAATAACTTTACATAGTAAAAATAGCATATATTATCAATGATATCGTGGCGTAGTAGGTTCGATTCCCACTCGGGGAAAGTTTATATATTGAATATTTTTCTTTCTTGTTCTGTTAGACAAAAGCGTGATATTAAACGTAAAAACGATACTTTTATATGATCACTTTGTCGTCCGTCTGTCGATACCATTTATTTCGATATATGCGGTATTAAACTAAAATGAATATCACATCTTCAGGTCTACGGTCCCTTGAAGTACAAAAAAAAATCAAGCTACTAAATCAACGTCATCGAAAAATGTTGTATGAAATTTTGTATGAAATTCTCTTCGTAATCAAAACCACATGGTATTTCCGTGGACCTACAGTTATGAAATGAAAACTTAGAAATAAATAAAAAAAAAACGTAAAGTGAAAATTTATAGATATTTCATATAAAAAAAATATATTACAAACATATATTTGTAGTTCACTTCATACAAAATGAGTACATACGTCCGCAAACTTAGATTTGTCAACTTTTGTAAGTTGTACAAGTACAGCTTACAAAACAAGTAAGTTGACTTACAATCCTGACATTGATACCTTATACCGTATTGCAGTTGAGAACTTTACCGGTATTTTAGTAATAAATCAGTTCACCTTTATAAAACTATCCAAGCTTACTATATTTTACTTTCTGATTCCTGTCCCGGAATCTCCATATTAGCTGTTTTAGATTCGAAACTAACAAACGTGATTACGTATCCACAAGCGGGCTTAGAAAGTTCCAAACTTCAATGTAAACACTGAAGTCAAACGTCAAAGTGTCAGTTTCAAGAGAACTTCACAGATTACGCACAGCCGGTCAGTCGTTTGTGATTGCTGGGACGAAATCGATACGACTTTTTAATTTATTCATAAAAAAATATAAACATTTTTTTTCGAATATTTACTAATTATCAATTCAATTGTATTTATTTCGGAGTAGCCAGATATTATCTAGTGATAGGACAGAACTAATTTCTACTTTCTATAATATATTTTAAAATGATTGTACATTCTCATACCATGAAAAAAAAAATAATAAAAAAATGGAAAATGCTGAAATAAAAAAAATAAATAAATAAAAATGGTGCTTTAGAGCGTCATGGCGTAGCACCATAGATACTGACTATAGACACAACGGTTGTGGATTCAATTTCCACAAATATTTTCACTTCCTCTGGTAACAAGACAAGGCGCAGCATTGCCTTTCGCCACTTCGTCATTTAAAAAATGGTAGGGCGTGAGGCACTATAATACCCGGCCCGTATCTTTTTATGCGTATTAAAAAAAAATGGCGCTTAACCTATCGTAAAAAAAAATGGCGCTTAAGCTGTCATCTAAAGTTTTCCAGAAAATACTGCGTTTTTAAGAATATTCTAATAAACTTTTTGATCCATTAAACCGTATAATTATCCTATTTCTTATTATTCGTATTTATATTACAAAGGAAATTTTACTTTTGATCATCCAAATTCTTTTAAGTATAAACAAGGAAAATGGGAACGCTTCGTGTCGCGGGCTTCTAAATAAGTTCACGTCTGTTCGTGATTGAAAAACGACGGGGGCGGTAAACAATGTGTCGGAAAATTAATAGAGTACCTAGTGTTTTGGATGTAGGCTTAGTGGTATACATTAAATGTATGTAGTTAAAATTAAATTAAATTAAATTAGCTTCAAGCTATATCCCGCACACTGCAGGGTAGGCAGAGAGAACCTAGTGTTAAGACACTCCGTTCCCCACTTTCTGCCAAATTCTGGAGGCATTGCGTGTTGAGTGGCAGAACTCAACGCCGCGTTTAACCTCGACACCAGAGCGAAGAAATGGAAATATAAATTTAAGTAAATATTTCATCTCCTCGAGTGGGGATCGAACCCACAACCAGTCGGTTTTGCAGTCACACCTCGTGCCGCTGCGCCACGACCGGCCTCTGTATGTAGTTGCTGGTTTAAATCCAGATCGGGATTTTTTAATTTTATTTATCTTCACGCTTTATTTCTAGTAGATGGAACCAGGTTCATCAGAATATAATCATAACTGTTTTAAAGGAAGTTCCATAGTTTTTTTAAAGATTTTTACTTAAAAAAAAAAAGGTTTTGATTTTTGAATCAAAAACAAAAGATTTTTTTTTGTAAATTTTTTAAAAGTTAAAATTTTTGTAAATGTTACAAATTTGATTGCAATATAAATTGTATTTTTGTTATTATTATTTAACTTTTAAAAAGTGTGACTTGTTCAAAAAAGGATAATCTATATTGTACACTAGGTTCCCTCTGCCGACCCTGCAGTGTGCGAGATACAGCGTGAAGCTGATTTATTCTGATTTACTGTATATTGTGTTCCTTAGAAATATGTAATAGATATATACAGACAGACAAAAATATTACTACAAAAAATTACCAAAGTCGCGGCCAAGCACTTGTATAACAGAAAATACTCAATTAAACATATTCAATCGACACGAAATGAAGCACCCCGTATATAATTTTTAAATAGTACTCGCTTAAAACAAGGCGTTTTACATGCTAGTGGTCAGACGTGTAGCCGGTGTCCAGGTCGCAGGTAGCAGATTCAAAAACGGAATTTAACGTTATATAACATCGATTATAAAGCAATGTGAGTAGTTTTTTTTTTGTTTTTTTTTAAATAACGTAATGAAATAAATTTTTATTTTTTTATAATGTCACAGATAACGAAAATTATCAAATAAATAAATAAGAATAGACTAAGAATATTGTAGTTTGTAATCTTACAAAATAAAATCAATCGTATGATTAAGCGTATGCCTTGGATTTAAAATACGCTACATATTTCAGTAATATTTTTGATATTTTTAATGATATATTAAGTACTTCCTTACCTTAACTAATTTTTAATCCTCATCGACAAAATTAAATAATAATATTTAAAAAAAATAGTCTTGAACAACGTATTACTTAATTACCTACCTACTTGAACTTGGCTCTCATTTTACATTTATATTACCTCATACCTAAATACGTTTGAATTTGTGATATTTTAATAGAATAAATAGACTAGTTATGTTTTATGTTATTTCACAGAGATTATAATATATTAAAATTTAGAGAAAAACTCAAGTGGCTTGACAAAATTAAATAATAATATTTAAAAAAAAATAGTCGTGAACAACGTATTACATACCATTTAACTTGGCTCTCATTTCACATTTATATTACCTAATAGCTAAATACGTTTGAATTTGTGATTTTTTAATTGAATAAATAGCCTAGTTATGTTTTGTGTTATTTCACAGAGATTATAATATTTTAAAATTTGTAGAAAAACTCAAGTGGCTTGACAAAATTAATTAAAAATATAAAAAAAATAGTTGTGAACAACGTATTACATAACATTTAACTTGGCTCTCATTTCACATTTATATTACCTAATACTTAAATACGTCTGAATTTGTGATTTTTTAAAAATATATAGATTAGTTATGTTTTATGTTATTATTTATATTTTAAAATTTGGAAAAAACACTCAAGTGGCTTCATATATATATTATATTCGTCACCTACTATAATGAAATGGACACATTAAATAGTAATTTAAATTTTTATATATCTGAGTCCCATATAGACATGGGAGAGAGACATGGGAGTGTAGTGAAGCACTAAAAGATAATTTCTCGAAATTCCTAAAGGAATGGAACAGGAAGAAGCGAGACTCCGTTATCCGGGACGACTAATATGATAATATGTGACGATTAATTAGAAAATTGACCATGCGTATGAAGCCGCACGAAAAACTTACTATAATATAATAAAATAGCTGATTTTTTTTTCTAAAAAATATTATCGATTTCTTATAGTTGTTTATAATATGAGTATATTGTATATAATATGGGTATACAAAAATATAGATAAATTTTTGGTATAGGGTAAAGGCACCCTATGACCGACAAGCACCAATGATCGACCTTTTTTTAACTTCCAAAAATGAGGATTTAAGTATAAATTTTGAACACTATGCATACTTCGATGACGCTTAACTTAATAAAATATGTTTTTATACCGCCATTTAATTTAAAGATGGCGAATTGACGAAGACGTACATAAAGCGAAAATATATATAATTTGCATTTTTTAAGCCAATTATTAAGATATTGCAAGGTATTGCTTATTATTTTTTGTACCGTGACGGCCTTTTTTTCCTATTTTTTTTCTTATGAATATTAACATATTCTCAGATATCCAAAAAGAAATATATATAACTTTAAATTCATTACTTTTGCTAGTAATTATTGTATTTAACTTCCTTAAAGTATCTATTATTGGTGGCGTTACCCTACATGTATTTCAGATTATATCATATAGGTTCTTCTATAAATCATGAGGTGTATAACTTTTAGAATTACAGAAAAAGTACTCCAATATAAATTATATGTAATATATACATAAATAGTCTATTTACTGTGACTACAATGGAATAATATTTGATAATATACAGAAATTTACATATATATTGTAATTCAGTGCATATGCTTACGAATAAAGGTCAAAACAACAAACGCGTATGGAGCATTGTTATTCACTCTAATATTTATATAATAGATTTTTGACAGAACAGAATTGGAAAATAATTAATAATGTTTGAAGTTTATATAATTATAATGTGGTAGAACCTAAGGACAGTGGGCCCTCAAGACCAGTTGTGGGGGACACAAGCGTGTGACTTTAAACGCGTCAGAATTGTGGGTTCGATTCTCATTCGAGGACATCAAATATTAAATATATTAATTTCTTCGCTCTGATGTCGGGTTAAAGCGCGGCGTTGAGTTTCGCCACTCAACACACAATGAAACATAAATTAGGGAAAAAGTGGAAAACAGAGTGTTAGCTTTACGCTGTATCCCGTTTGTTAAGTTAGGTTTAGGTTCCCTTTGCCTACCGTGCTGTGCATGCGTGAAGTTGACAAAATCTCTTTTTGTCCTTAAGGACTAACCAACAGATGGAGTGATCTAAAAATGAATAAGCATTTCATGGGTGCATCTTCCTGGTGCTCATCACGTTGCCATCAGGGCAGCAGCTTTAAGTGATGCTTGGGATTTGCAACCCAAGATTATGGACCGTTATCCTCCTTAGATTATTCTAATTTGTCCTCGAATCGCATCTTCACGACGCTATCGGTTTACTTAGAATATAAAAATTCCCAACCCGATCGACTGCCACAAGCCGAGGTTCGAATCACGCAGGGGATGCCCTTGCCACCGTCGACATTCTCTCCAGCAGCTACCTAGTGCTTGCACTTCTCATGGACAGAGTACCCTCATACCTTACAAACAGCATTAACCTCGAGTAACAAAAAAAATGCGATGCTAAGTGAAGGCTTAAGGCGTGCAGAAAATAGAGATGCTGTACAACTACAGAATGCATATTAAGAAGAGATGTTGAGGACGTCTTGGCACAGCACAAGCGTGCGATTGTAAACGTCTAGGTCTAGGAAATGAAATATTTAATATTTTCATTTTCTAACTAGCTAAAGCGCGGCGTTGAGTTCCGCTACGTAACACGCAATGTCTCCAGGATTCTGCAGAAAGTGAAGGGGAACGGAATGTCTTAACGCTAGGTTGCCAGGTTTTCTCTGCCTACCCTGCTCTGTGTGGGATACAGCGTAAAGCTAAAAAAATGTTAAGAAGCAATCAATTTAAAATATCAGCTTCACGCTGTATCAGGCACACACCAGGGTAGGCAGAGGGAACCTAGTGTAAGACACTGCGTGCCCTACTTTCTGCCGAATTCTGGAGGCATTGCGTCTTAAGTGGCAGAACTCAACGCCTCGCTTTTGCCTCGACACCAGAGCGAAGAAATGGAAATGTAAATTTAAGTAAATATTTCATCCCCTCGAGTGGGGATCGAACCCACAACCAGTCGGTTTTACAGTCACACTTTGTGTCGCTGCGCCACGACTGGCCTCTATTCAAAATATTATAAAAAAATATCTCCCGCAGTGGGGATTGAACTATAGGTTTTAAGTCAACCACGTGTCAACTACGACACGTGTATTTTCTTCATGGATTAATTAATTAATTGAAATTAATTTAGAATATTAATTAGTGGTAACTAGAATGTTTAATAAAAATATAGATACAGGAGTTCAACTGTAAACACGAGTAGCTGTGGGTTCGATTCCCACTCGAGGAAATAAAATATTTTATATTTTCTCTGCTTTGGCTGTGTCTCAGGTCTCAGGTTCCCTATGTGTGCGAGATACGTACGTACGTAAAAATATAGCTGAGTTCTTAAAATATTCACATATCCTCATAAATTAATATTAAATACTTTCCAGTTATTATTACGAGTCTACTTAAATAATATTATATAAATTAAATTAAAATTTCAATAGCACTTTGGTAAGGAAATTAAAATTTTAAATGTACTTACATAAATAAATTACCAGGCCATAGTGCAATCATTTGCAAGTCAAAATATAGTGAGTTTTGGGTAACATTAGTCTTACGTCATGATTTTTTTTATAAAAAAAACCGCTTTAAGCTTTTTTTCAATAAACAAGAGTAGGATACCTAGCGTGGAGACTCCGTTTCCCATTTGTCACCCAATTTACGAGATCTTTTAATTTACAAGATGCCTTCGGAAGTTGGCGGAATGTAGGGAACGCAAGTGTCATAATGGGAACGAAGTATCTTAACACAGGATTCCCAGGTTTCATCTGCCTACTCTGCTAAGTGCGGGATACATCGTGAATCTTAAAAAAACTACTGAGTTGAAGTTAGCTAAGTGCGGGATATATCGTGAATCTTAAAAAAACTACTGAGAGAATTTGTCATTTAGGTTCTCCTAGGAAGTGCAGGAAACGACGATAGAAATTTATAGCAAATAAAAACAGACGTTTTTATATTTTTTAGTACACGATACTGAAGAAATGGATTATAAATAATTATATATTTAAGATTACGGACTACGGCTACGGCGTAGAAGTCATTAGATAACAAAGGCAAAACTGTCGAGGCTGTCGTAGCACAGGGGCATAAGCGTGTGACTGTAAAGCGTCGATTGTGGGTTCGATTTGCACTCGCGGCATCGAATTATAAAAGCAAAAGCGCGGCATTGAGTTCCGCCATTCAATAGCCAATCTTAACACTACGTTTCCTGTGCCTACCCTACTATCTGCGGGATACAGCGTTTTGAAATTTTAAATATATTTTTTAAGATTGGGCTTCTAACGAGTTCGTGGAATTGTATATCAAAACATTTTTCTTTAGGGACCTTTATCTAAGACTAGAGGGCGCGCGCGGCTTCGCCCGCTTATTAAAGATTTTTCCATATAAACTTTCAACTCTTTATTTGAACCTTTAGGGGGTGAATTCTTAAAAACCATGAAACACGTGTTCAATGAAATATTTTTAAGAGTCTGAATTTCAAATTTTATAAAAATCGGTACAGATTAAATTTTTTTTCCATACAAACTTTCAACCCCTATTTCATCCCTTTAGGGTTAAAATTTTTCAAATTCCCTTCTTAGTGGATGTCCAGAATATGAAAATAAACATGTGCCCAAATTTCACGTTTCTACGCACAGCGGTTACGGCTCTGCGTGCATCTTACCTCAGTCAGTCAGCACAAGTCCTTTTATATATATAGATGTAAAATATGATTCCTAATTTTTAAAGTAAGGATTTTGAGGCGCAGTGAGACAGCGCCTGAGTGTAAAATATACGGTTGTGGATTCGATCCCCACGATGGGGAATGATTATATTTTATTTATTTTCATGTTCCCACTCTGGCAGACGAAGTGTCTGTCTCAAAAATTAGACGGAAAGTGGAGAACTTATTGTTTTAACACTAGTTTCACTCTGACTAATATGAGACAAAAAAGTTGTTTTTCTTTGGTTTTTCTATGATTTAAAGTAAAATATTATTTTCAGATGGCACAAGCGGCTATCTCCGAAGATAGACTGACGTCGGGACACCGGCTGTCCCATCCACCACCCGGCGATGAGGTTCTCATCAGCGGTATTTCTGGCTACTTCCCCGACTCGGACTCTGTCATACATTTGCAGGAAAATCTCTTTAATAAGGTTGGTTTTTATAGAAAATACAATAAATATGGATGGTTTCCAAGAGGCTAAAAGTTTTAAAAATATAAGATTAAATAATATAATCTGGTTAAAAACGAATTTTTCAAGTACAACTCATTTTGTATGAAATGGACCACAAATATAAACTTGTAATGATTTTTTTCTATGAAATACCTATAAATTTTCAGTTTTCGGATTTTTTCACTTCCACGGGAAGGAAGGGCATCAAAATAAATACAGAAACGCTCGTATCTTTTGATTGCGTTGATTTAGAAGCTTTTTTTCTGTGCTACAAGGGACCATAGGACCATATAACAAAATGAGACTATAAGGGTTCCGCTTTTACTTTTTGTGGTGGGGAACCCTACCAATCATACTACCGTATTGCTTGAACACTGTAGCTGCAAAACCTCACATCCATATCTAAATTTACTGTGGCCCTTTTATTTTTATACAATATGCTATTGTAAAATTTTACTATATTATATTTTTTATTTTTAGGTCGACCTTATATCAGGAGATGGCCGTCGTTGGAAGCTGGCCCACCCTGAGATCCCTCAGAGGACTGGAAAGATCAACCATGTCAACAAGTTCGACGCCTCGTTCTTCGGTGTGCACTTTAAACAGGCTCACACTATGGACCCTATGTGCCGAATCCTTTTAGAAAAAGCTTACGAAGCTGTCATCGATGCAGGTACAGAATCTTAATATTTTTTTAGGAAAAATAATAAGGGGCCGTTGTTGTACAGGGGCAAAAGCGTGTGGCCGTAACGCGACGGTTGTATGTCCGATTTTTACTTAAGGAAATGATACATTAAATATTTTCATTTTCTTCGTTGTGGTATCGAGACAAAGCGTGGCGTTTAGTTCCGCTACTCAACACGCAATGCCACCGGAATTCTGCGGAAATCTTAGTATTTTAACACGAGTCTCTCTCTGCATACTCTGTCACACGCGGGATGCAGTGTAGAGGTTAAAGGGTTTCTTGTATAAGAGGCAAGTTTCTTATAGTATAGGCGACGGTTTTGAGTTCGATTTTCACAGTATGAGAACGTTTTAAATATTTAAACTGTTCATTTATATAAATTAAGCGCGGCGTTGGGTTCCGCCACGCGGCATATAATGTATCGAAATTAGGACAGTATATAGGCTATGCAATGTCCTAACACTAGGTTCCCTCTGCCTACTCTGCTATATGCAGGATACAGCGTGAAGGAAAAAAATCAATGCCAATATAATTTAAATATAATTCTTAACAGGGTAAGGAGACTGTAAGTAATTGCGGCGAATAAGTCACCTAGAACCTTAAAGTGTTTTGTGTACCCACCCTATAAACAGTCGAATTGCTTTACCCAATATAAGCTTATATTACACCGTATTTAGAAAAATATTTTGGTTTGTTTCATATAAATGTTTATTTTTAAAAAGAAGAAGTAAATAATTTAGAATAAAGAGAAAAATAAAATAAATAAATTAAAAAACCGAGTTCAAATAATAAACTAAGAAGTAAAAAATAAATTTACTTAACACAAAGTAAAATGTAATGTGATTTTGTTAAACAAAAATAATTAAAGGACGACTTCAAAATTATAATCTTTCTTTAATTATTATTACTTACTTACTTTACCTATCGCGTCAGCTATAAAGATTAAGACTGCTTTACATCTATACTTAAACATACATACATTCCATACATATCCTTAAACATGTATACATTCCTCTTCCATTGATACTGATAGATAACGTACAGACAAAATTACTTGACATTAAAATGTTAAAATTGGCATTTAAGAAATTTAGTGAGTGTAAGGCACTGAAAATCCTGGGAACCTAGTGTTAAGACATTAAAACATTTCCGTTTCCCATTTTCATCTCAACGCTGCGCTTTGCATCGTTACCAGAGCGAAGAAATGAAAATATGAAATATTTTATTCCCTCGAGTGGGAATTGAACCCACAATTTGCCGCGATTTTAGTCGCACGCTTGTGCCGCTACGCCAGGACAGGCTAACTTGTACAATTTTTTTTTTAATTTAAATTCATTCGAATTAAAAAAAAAATGTGTCAAGACATAGCGCGGCGTTGAGCTTCACTGCTCAACACGCAATTCCTCCAGAATTCGGCGAAAAATGGTTAACGCAGTGTCTTAACACTAGATTACCTCTGCCTACCCTGCTGTGTGCAAGATACAGCGTGAAGCTCTGCTATAATATTTCAATAAAATGGATTTAAAAAAGTTAACTTCTCCAAAACAATTCCTACTCAGTATATTTACGTAGGAAATGATTAAAATAATGTAAACAATGTATAAATTTTCTAAATCTAAATATATAAATATTAATAAGGTGTTATACCGTCATTGTATTCAATACATTCATATAAATAATGATTGAGTTTGAACTCATGGCTTTCTTTTTTAATAGAATTTAAAAATACATGTATTTATATATAAAGGTTATTTTCTATGGACATGGCGATGGTAGCGCTATAAGCAGCGATGCAGTGATATAGGACCTATATAAGATCTAGCATATTTTATTCCATAATCTTAACATGCTTTAATGAACTACTGCACATGATTCCCTCTATCTCTTAGTTTGTAGCTGAAATAACAATGAATAAAAAGTAAGCTTTTATACCAGCCATAGCTTAATTATTCCAGTGATCACCTTCAACTGACTGAAAAAAAAACAAAAAAAAAAGCAACAAAAAAATGAAAAAAATAATATATATCTCTACAATATAAATATATGTATCCACTACGGTGTAAAAACATCCCCCCAGTATCTAAGAACACCGCTCTCCGGCCCCCGGTAATGAGATCAATTTATTTGATCCGTAAATTCGGTGGTCTTAGATTAAATTCGCCGTGGCCATTGGAGACGTCGATTCCTGACTTCTCGCCATTTTGGTTTCCCCTTTTAGTTAATTGGACGCAGGAAACTATAGATGTTTCTTTTGACACATGTTTACCTCTAGATTTTGGACTACATACAATAGAGTTCCAGAATGTAAAATAGCACGACATACCTGTATGAGATGAGCGGCAATTCTACATACACCGGAGCTGGGACATACAATAGTTAAAATACTATTATACACACCAACTAATCATCAAGTCGTAGAAACACAGTGGTATACATACTTATTTAGAAAACGTATAAAAATTTGAACGTAGCGGGACTCGAACCCGCGCCTCTTGGAAACCGATCAGGCGCTCTGACCACTAAGCCATACGTTCTCGCCAAGCTACGTCGAAATTTTTATACGCTTGTTACAACTTATTAACATACTAACAACACTAATAAGTTTTAACAAGCGTATAAAAATAAGTATTTTTCTTTAAATAAGTATTTTTCTTTAAATAAGTATTTTTCTTTCCGAAGTGTGGAATAACACTTTAAAAATGTTTAAAAATACAGTGGTATACATTCTATCAACAACCAATGCCATACAAGAATAGCCCACGTATCGCGAGCGCACTGCGAGACGGCACCAGTCACGACATACTTATTTAATGTCGCTATAACAATTCTCATAAACCCATCACATCAGCCTCCGACGTCAAGAATCACTTAATATTATAATATTGGTCAATGTTCACTTTGATTCACAATATGTATCGCCTTTACACATATTTTGAGTTTATAAGAAATTCGATCCTAAAAGATCTTGCCATTATAGGCTTCGTATTATTATATAATATTTACTATATATTCTGTACGAGTCTTTCAGTACCTATTTATTAGTAACGTTAGTACTTAAGAATCGACCGATGCCTTCCGTCAGCACTCACCTACCATAAATATGAAATGACGGTTGCGACACTCGGGACGTCTATACATTAATGAACTATACTAATTTTATATATAGCCTTGCATATTATTATTTATTAATTTATTTACAACTCACATCCAAGGCACATACTATCACATTGACAGAGCGAAATAAAAAAAATAAATAAATAATAATTCACTCCCACGAATGGGGATCGAACCCGCAACCGTCGCGTTACAGCAACTATAATAAAGCATTAAATGAACCAGTTTTGGAATCACTCGAGACGGTCAAAGACAATATTGAGTTATAATAATCACAGTCTGAGCAAAAGTTTTAATGGATTCTAAGATAAGAGTACTTGTTCTATAAAGATTGTCAAGGCGCGTTTTACTTAAAAGGAACTCCGAAATTAAGCGAAGTTCGTTCGAAAGTAAATTGTTCAAACGAACGTTAAGTTTCAAATTAATTTGTTATCTAGTCAAATGTTTATCTATATAGAAAATATGTCACTGTGTCTGTTCGTTACTTTGATAATGCTGATCTATAATATATAAATTAACCTATAGTAGAGGCCATTAGTGGCACAGGGCGCAAAATGTGACTATAATAAAGGTTGTGTGAACGGAGTGTCTTAACACTAGGTTCCCTCTGCCTACCTGAATATGATAGAATAATATTTATTTGATTTAAAATCTTTTCGGTCATCCTAGCGCTGTGGGACAGCATAAGACTGTTAACACGTTGGTCGTGGGTTCGGTCACTATTAGGTCGATTTTTTTTTAATTTTCGCGCTGTATGTATAATAAGTAGGGTAAGCAAAGGGAGGGCCATCCCTCCCTTTGCTTACCAAAAAACCTTTAGGGCTTTTTTTTCTATTCTGGTAAGACAAACCGCGGCGTTAAGTTCCGATACTCAACATCCAATGGCTGGAATATAATGTCTTGCCATTATCCCATTGCGAACCATAGGTGTAATACAGTGTGAAATTGAAAAAAAAATCTTTGCATAAATCAACTAATGTCTCTTCCTTATATTTTTTAAAATTTTGAATTAAAAAGATGTTGATATTGTTATTGATTTTCTCATGTTTTGTTACAGGTTTGAATCCAAAAGAGCTACGTAATACGAAAACTGGAGTGTTCATCGGTGCTTGCTTCTCTGAATCGGAAAAAACATGGTTCTACGAGAAAATGCAAGTCAATGGATTTGGCGTTACTGGGTGAGTGATAACATATTTTTCTCTCATTTCAAGTCACTTCCGCTATTTTCGAGACAATACGTGTTGATTGCGGAACTCAGCGCCGCGTTTTGTTTGTATTAAGAGAAGCTGATAATAAAAATAACTAATTCCCACGTATGGAAATCGAACCCACTAGCGTCACGTTTACAGTACGACGCTGTACTTTAATTCCCTATAGATGATTGAATTGTTTTTGTTTCCTCGCTCTAGTATCAAGACTAAGAGCGACTTTGACTTTCGCCACTCAACACGCAATGTTTTAGAAATTAAGGGCGGAAAATGGAAAATAGAGTATCTTAACAACGGGATAGAGCGTGAAAGTACAATAAAAAACACATATATTTCACTTAGTATACAGTACAAATGATTATTTTAAAATTAACTAAAATTTTAGAAAACAATTTCACAACTGATGGCTGTAAGCATTTAATCTTAGTACAACTTTAACCCGGGACTTGTTAATTTCGAGTAATTCCGTACACGCTTTTAGAAGGCAACTTTAATGGACAGTCCATTTCAAAGTTAAAATATTGAAGTTAAAATTGCTGTTATTTCGTATATTATACTAAATTTAAAGATATTATACATTAGAAATGAGTACAAAAAGTATTATAATAAAACCAAGTTTAGTTGGTTGGTCAAGTATAATTCACAAGAATGAAAAAAAAAACTCATAAAAGTAATTAAAAAAAAAACTAGCTTCAAATACTAACTGGGTGCCTTTTTACATGTATCAAAAGTGGACAAATATAACATACTTCTCCACTTCAGATATATGTGGACACTTTAACCATTCCCTAAATTAGAAGTACTGTAATAAAATCAAAAAGATCTATCTCGATACGATACTTAGTGTCCCAGAAATTTGTGGTTAAATATCGAAATTTGTCTCATCTTACTAAGATTCATAGATACATGTAAAACTGACAAACACTTTTTTTGAAATATAATAAAATAAAAAAAAATCACCTTCACGCAGCGGGGTAATCAGAGGGAGTCTAGTGTTAAGATAATCCATTCCCCATTTTCTGCTGAATTTTATTGGCAATGCGTGTTGTGTGGCGGTATTCAACGCCGTCCTTTGCCTCAACACCACAGCAAAAAAAAAAATGAAAATATGAATTTTAAATGATACTATTTTAACCGGATTAATCGCCAGACTCTACCCGTGACCACGAGCTTCTGCAAATGTTCGAAACGTCGAGTTGCTAAAAATAATTTCAAATAAATATATGAGATTACTCCGGTTAAAATAGTTTCATATAAAATGTGTAATAATCGTGAAAATCAAAGAATTTATTATGAAAATATAATTTTAAGTATATATAAATATATTCTATTTCCTCGAGTTGGAATCGCATCCACAACCAGTCGCACTTACAGTCACATGCTTGTGCCTATGCGCCACACTTTGTCTCTGGCCTGACACGGTTATTTTTAAGTTTTGTATATTATGTATTTTTTTGCAATAAAATATATTTATTAAAAAACTACCTTTTTCCACAGATGTTCTCGAGCTATGTTAGCCAACCGTATCTCCTACTGGTTGGGAGTGACTGGCCCCTCATACACAGTGGACTCCGCTTGCTCCAGTTCCTTGTATGCTCTAGAACACGCCTTCAGAGCCATACGTGATGGTCACTGTGATGCTGCTATAGTTGGGGGTTCGAATCTGTGTCTCCATCCTTATGTGTCTTTGCAGTTTTCTAGGTGAGGATTTTTTTTCTTTTCTTAAAAGAATATAAAAATTTTAATGTTAAGTTTTGTAAAGCGATTAAGGTAATTGTGCTGTAATGGATATATGGCATTAGTTCGTAAACATTCGGTGTGGGTTCAATCCCAACTAGGGGTAATCTATTATTTTCGCTGCTATGGCAAAGAGTGACTTCATGTTCTATATCATAGTATAAATAAAAGAAAATAATCTATGGTTTTTTTAAATATTTTTTAGGAAAGAACATGTATATAAGATTGAATGTAACGGGATTTGAATCCATGTCTCTGGATCCCCTTACGCTGAACGGCTTCTAATAGGCGCGGGTTCGAAACCCGTTACGTTTTCTAAGAAAAAGTTCAAATTAAGTATATTTTTATTATATGAAACGGCTAAAATGTGGACAAAAAGTCAGCTAAGAGCTATATTAAATTACCCTAGAGTTTCTCGAGTTCCCTTTATAGTAATTGGATGGATAGAGTTTCTAAAAGTTTCGTACTAGTTCGTAGTCTCGGTGACAATATTGTTTCGACGGACAATACTAACTTAACATAGAGCAACGGAACCTAAAAGAGAAATAAATTCAAAACTTTAGTTTCTAAAAGACATAAATCAGCTTCACGCTGTATCCCGCACATAGCAGGGTAGGCAGAGGGAACCTAGTGTTAAGACATTCCGTCAATCATCTAATAGAGATCTTACATATTTATGTAATACCTAAACTGTGCTGTATTTGTGCTGTATATGTATATGTGTTGTATATGACTAGCCTAACACCTACGGCTTTGCTTATTGGATTTGTATACATGAAACAAAAAAAGGCAAAAGGTTGTGG
Source organism: Heliconius erato x Heliconius himera (assembly GCA_013421005.1). Lineage (NCBI taxonomy): Eukaryota > Metazoa > Arthropoda > Insecta > Lepidoptera > Nymphalidae > Heliconius > Heliconius erato x Heliconius himera. The sequence goes on along the minus strand of JAATLQ010033792.1, from coordinate 2,570 downwards.
TGCGGAGGCCCAAGCTTGTGACTGTAAACGCAACGAATTGTGGGTTCGATCTCCAATCGATGAAATGAAATATTTAATCTTTCATTTTCTGTGGTGTTGAGGTAAAGCGCAACGTTGAGTTCCGCCACTTAACAAAATTTGGCGGAAAGCGGAGTGTTATAACACTAGACTCCTTCTACCTACCCTACTACATGCGTGATTTAGCGTAAAGTTAAAAAATATATATAATATATTTTTTTACTTGTCCATAGATTGGGTGTGCTATCACCCGACGGTAGATGCAAGAGTTTTGATAACAGCGCCAACGGATACGCCCGGTCTGAAGCTATAGTTGTGGTGCTATTGCAAAAAGCCAAAGATTCTAGAAGGTTAGTGTTCCCATATTATTATTAATTATAATTATTTAGTTTTATTTCTTTAATTGTAATATTCATATACATTTTAGTCGCCTTATTAAAGAGAAATTTAACATATGTATAATTATCAATATTTAGTTAAAATATTACTTGGTAAAAATGATTGTGAGTTCTTGAAATAATAATAATATTAGTTCAAATTTTAATGTCTCTTTGTGGTAATAATTTATTCGATGGTCATAGTTAAAGCTAAGGCAATCCAGATTAAACTAAATAATATAGTTTTAAATAAAATAAAGAAAAAGTTTCTAAGTATTACCCTTATAATAAATTTGTTTCTTTTAGAGTTTACGCCCAAATTCTCCACGCAAAAACTAACTGCGATGGCTATAAAGAACAAGGTATCACGTACCCGGCCGGTAACATCCAGAAACTTTTACTCAGTGAATTCTATGAAGAGTGCTCTATTCCACCAAGCACCCTGGAATTTGTGGAAGCTCATGGAACTGGTAAGTTATGCCTTAAAAATTGTGGAATTTTGGCTGTTTATACCAAATATTATTTAGGCAACGTTCTAAAATTTAACGTCTTAAAATTACTGTAGTTTATATCAAATATTTCTTTCTTGTTGCCAAACGACGAAAGAAAATTAAGATATCTTTTTCGACCGAGTCACCAAAAAAAACCAAAAGATATTTTGCTCGGCCTTCCATCAAGTGCTGCACGGGACGAAAATAAATCCTTTAGCTTTATAAACTAAGGATAAGTATATTTAGTCTCTACGCAATATCCCCAAAATTTCCATCTCATCCTCTCTGTTTTCTTAATAAAAAAAATAAGTAAAAAAAACTACGAAAAACAAAGAAAACAACAAAACAATGTCGAATCTAATTACATATATTTCAATTTATCTTTCGTGTACAGGATGCACGCACACGAATTATAAAGCATACCCTTTTATTCATTTCTACGAAAAATGTTCTCTGAAAGCTAAAAATTTATAAAAGTCACTGTAAACAAAAAGTCTTTTGTACAGTTCTCTTAATATAGCTTGAAACGTTAGTACCGTCTATCTGTAAACAAACGTCGAGCTCATTTATCCAGCACTTTAAAAGACCTTAGTAAAAGTGTAAAAGAATCAAGCAACATGAAAAGACTAATAGATAAAACTGAGACATCCAAGAACAGTCCGAACGTGAAATTAAAAATCCCTTTCATCACAACTATTGTTCAAAACACAAAGGACCGAGATAAATGTCCGTTTTAAGAAAAATGCTTGCGTTTAAACGACATGGGACCTTCGTGGCACAGTGCTATAAGCGTGTTACTGTCCACTCGATAGTTGTGGGTTCGATTCTCACTCGAAATTAATTATTTAATATTTTCGTTACGTCGTTTTCGGTAACAAGGCAAAGCGCGGCGCTAAGTTATGTCACTCAACACGCAATGTCTGGAAAAATTTTGACAGCATTTCTTAACGTTAGGTTCTCTTTTGCCTATCCTGCCATATGCGGGATACAGCGTGAAGCCATAGAAAATGTAAATAATATATGCTGAATCATTCTCAATAAGAGCTCTATACAGATTGCGATCCTGTAAGAGGCAATAAAGCCCATTCGATAGCCATTTTAATTACATTACATACCGTGTGTGTATGTGCATGTATGGGCAAAGGGGATTATGTCAGGTTGTAATATCGCCAATTGAAATGATTTGAATAAGATGAAAATATGGCGGTGTATTTATAAAGATTTTTTTATTGGATAAAGGAAAATTATACAGAGCCACGATGTTAACTGAATGGTTCTTTTAATATCATTATTTTACTTTATTATTAAAGAAATGAATGGTTGGTTGATCAAATTATATAACGGGACAGATGGAGATGGCATCATTAAAAATATTTTCTAAATTAAGAAGAAATTAAAAATTAAAAAATATTCTATAATTAAAGTAATTTATATGCTCAATTATGGGGGTATGAATTCTTATCATTTATTTATTCTGGCAGTATTCTGATTGTCAAAGCGCAGCGTTGAGTTCCACCACTTAACACCTCAAAAACTCAAAAAAATCCACGGAAAGTGGGGAACGGAGTGTCTTAACACTATGTTCCCTACATACCCTGCTATTTGTGGGACACAGCGTGAAGCTGTATGTAAAAAAATAAATCAGCTTCACGCTATATCCCGCACACAGCAGGGTAGGCAGAGG
>JAATLQ010033791.1:0-19364 GCA_013421005.1 Heliconius erato x Heliconius himera | reverse complement strand
AATTATGTATTGAACAGAATTTCATGTTCTTATATAATTAATTACTAAAGACTTAAAATACTGAAACGACCAAGCAGAAGCGCATGCTCTTGTCGATTGAAAAACTATCTCAAGAAAAATTAATATTAAAAATACATAAGAATGTTTCCCATGGCTTGAGAGGATTCGCGTTACCATACTTAGAATGCTGATTAAGCATTTACCTGTACCGTTCTCATGCCATGAGCCAACATAACTACGTATAGATTTTTGTGTTTATTTACATATTGGTAATAATTAAAAACAAGAAAATAAAAAAATACAATTTATTAAAAATATTACCAAACTTTCTTGACTTCTGCTTGAACTGATTTTTAATTACTTAAAGATTTCTTAAATTTATCAGCTTTGAGCTTTGTATAAGAAAAACATCTGGATTAGACACTGTCTATTCGGCTCCTCGTATTCTTACAACAATGTGTGTTTGACAAAACAGTAAATAAATTCGCCATAATATATAGAAAAGAAAATATATTGTAGACACTATCTGACTGCACACACGATAATTGTGAGTTATGTCTCAATTCAGGGGCTATGATTATATGCAAAATATTTCGATTTCTGGTCCTCGTTATTTATAACACAATATAAAATATCAACATTGAACAGTATATCATTAAAATTACCAAAAAATATAAGTGTAACGGAATATTGTATTCTCTGCAAACCGTAGTGCATATATTAATTCATCCCTCATACATTTGCCCATTTTAATTAAGTCACTCATTTATATATATTAACTTGAACAAACAGACAAATAAAGTCTTTCGCAGCACGTCATTAATATGAGAGCTATTGGAGAGAATAGACGTATTGATAGTCTATAGATTAATTGATCATTTTATTTTTTGCCTCACGTTAACCCTGCTAGATCCTGCATAGTATGGCAAGGTTAAAGGGGGAAAGGATATTTTTTAAAATTAAATATAGCATAAGAAAGCGAAAGGTTTGGCAGAAAATTTATCAATATCAGTTCACTCATGGGAAATAAACTATTTTCATTTTCTCTCTCTCGTAATAAGACAAAGCGTGGTGTTGGATTACGTACGTCACTTCTTGACTAAACGTCTGGAAAATTAGGCAGAAAGAAAAAAGAAGTGTCTTAACACTAGATTCACTCTGCCTACCTTCCAATATGCGGAAAAAGCATGAAAAAAACAATGTATATTATTGAATCACAAATGCAATATTCCATAAAATCGTGTTCTCGCTTCGTGCAATATAATATAATACAAACTACACATACTCGTAGATATACACGTAAGACTATACGAATGTGGAGTTTACAACGAAATTAATATTTAGTTAACATGCAGCTCAACACTTTAGCTTCACCCTATTAACCATAGGTGTATGCAGTTGGTTTCTATTCCGGCGCAAGTGTATAACAGTTGCCTGCAACATTGTCTTCACAACTATCTCCCAAGGACTCTACTATTGGAAATTGTGATGGTTTTCTAGTTTTCTATCGATGTTATAGTAAGAATATTTTGCTATAATTGTATATGTATCTTTATCAATTACTTCAAACTGTGAGACTTGAAGTAATAAATTATTTACTTTTCCTTGTTTCGTAATAACAAATTTGTTTGGATAAGAAAATCATGGTGTTGGGTTCCGCCATTGAACACGCAATATTTCGAAAATTGAGCGGAAAGTAGGACTATCCTTCAGACTGTTGGAATATCTGTAGAGTGTATTAACACTCACACTTCACCTATACTGTTACACGCGGAATACATTGTGAAGCTAAAAATATTACAACTTTGAGAAGAGATTGAGATTTGAAATTCTAAAAGTTGAATTGATTGAATTTTGAAGATTTTTTTGTGTATATAAACTAATTCTAGTAAATATCATTTGTGTATTAGAAACGTGCACGAAAATAGCGCCATCTCGACCAATTTTCTATAAAAAATAAATAGATAATATAAAGATATAAATAGATAATATAAATAGATAATATAATTATCGGTGTATATCAAATACTGCTAAAAATGTTAAGTCAGCTTTAATTTTAATATAAAAAAGTAGAAAGTGGTCTTTAATTGAAACTGTGTGTTTTGTCATAATTAATTTTGAGGCCAGTCGTGGTGCAGCGGCACAAAGTGTGACTGTAAGTCGACTGGTTGTGGGTCCGAACTCCACTCGGTGACATGAAATATTTACTTAAATTTATATTTCCATTTCTTCGCTCTGGTGTTGAGGCAAAGCGCGGCGTTGAGAAAAAAATATTCTCACAAATATTAAATACCTATTTCACTGTATTGGTTACAAACCTCCATTACGTTCTCTAGACAGTTGTGATGCTTGGTAGGGGTATTGTTGATAGTTCTAATTAAAAGTTTGCGGATTTTACGCTTGTTTCTAAAACTTTGTTGCAGGCAGTGTTTGTTGGGCTTTATGCAACAAATATGTGTAAGTCTATTTTATGGTATAGTGGCCAATTATTGTGTTTATTTGAATTAATATATTAAATATCTGATGGAGACAGGATTTGATAATTTTATAACGTAAGAATAATTAAGAAAATAATGTTAATGATATGAGAGACGAGGGGTGAGTCGCACAATGTGGTCCTACGCCACACCGACTCTCTCTTACTCTTCTTTTACTTCTTTTCCTTACTCTTCTCACTCGAGGAGAATAATAAATATTTTCATTTCCTAGCTCTGGTAACGAATCAAACAGCGGCGTTGACTTCCGCCACTCAAAACGTATGTTTTAAGAATTCAGTGGAAATTCTTGAGGCATTCCATTTTGAGTAGCGAACGAAAATGCTTTGATGGGGGACGGAATGTCTTAACACTAGGTTTCCCCTGCCTATCCTCATTTATGCAAGACATAGCGTAAGTCTAAAAAAAAGTATAAAAATCGCTCACACAAAACATTATTATACGAATATATACGACAGATGGATATAAAATATTTATATTTTATGTTATAACTATGTTTGTTCCTTTGCTTCGTGAAGCTTTTAGAATATTTACAATTATATCGGTTAAACTGACAGGAAAACATTGTTTTATGCAAATCAACTAAAAGTTTAAAATTTCCCTCAACTTTGTTATTGTAGGGATGTTTATATTTTCTCATATGCAGAATTAAAACAGATGGCTCATTTTCTCATTCATAATTTTTACTTACTTATATGGTTTACTGATTGAATGATACCATATGATAGTTATGGGTTTGTTCCACTCGAGGGAAAAAAATATTCTATATCCCGGCTTTAGCAAGACAAAGCGTTGAGTCCAAAAATGTCCCCGAGTGGAAATCGAGCCCACAACCGTCGCGATAACAATCAGCCGCCTCTACATTTTTTTTAAAAGGATTAGAATTTAAAGTTAATATTTATTTATATACAGTTTGGTCAGTTTTAGATACAAGCCGTTATTATCAACATCAACAGGTAAACTAATTATTGGATTGCGGTCAGATTCGACGCGCTTCCTAATGCGATTTCAAACATTTTCACACTACGATGGATTTCATAATATAGTTATAGATAGCGTTAAATATAAAAAGTTGACATGTAATATCGTCATATAAAAGTCATCTTCGACCTGAAATCTAATCGCTGTCTAATAGACATGATAGGCCTTCTGTCTTAACCTACTCCGCTTTGGAATTCTACATCCTGAATAGTTCTTCCATTTGCTCTCATGTCTTGCTGTATCTTGGGGGTCCAAGATAAGATCATCGTGATGAAAAAATATGTTTTATTCAAATAGACTTTTTATTTTAAGGTACTGATATGCCAGTAGAGGTCAGTCGTGCCGCAGTGGCACAAAGTGTGACTGTAAAACCGATTGGTTGTGGGTTCGATCCCCACTCGAGGAGATGAAATATTAACTTAAATTTATATTTCCATTTCTTCGCTCTGGTGTTCAAAGCGCGGCGTTGAGTCCTGCCACTCAAACACGCAATGTCTCCAGAATTCGGCAGAAAGTGGGGAACGGAGTGTCTTAACACTAGGTTCCCTCTGCCTACCCTGCTGTATGCGGGATACAGCGTGAAGCTGGTATGCAATTCTAAAGTAGCTGTCTACTATACATATATTATGTAAAAATATTTTTTTTGCACTAAATAAAATTCACAACCATCTTAACAGATGATATCCTGACTATGGTAAAGATGGCATAAAAATATTTATTTTAATGTGTTTTTTTATAATAGTCTATAATAATTTGTTAAAAAATAATGTCTTATGTCTGTAACAAGACAAAGGTTCTATTATTTGAAAAAAAATAGAAACTACGACCTACGTTCAGTACAAATGGAAGCTATGAGATGGATGCGGAAAGGCGTATTGCTGCCGGTAACAGGATTAACGGTTATATACGCTTAGGCTGCATTGATGAGACGGCAAAACGTCTGCACAGCAACAATGCAGTGTTCATGCCGACGCAGTTATACGGCAGCAAAACTTATGTGTATGTGTATTACAGAAAAAAAATGAAAGAAAGATGAAAACTGTGGAGAAGCAATCTCTTGGTAGAATATGCAGAGTCAGCTTAGCTGATCGTATCTGCAATGAAGAGATACACAGAATGGCAGGTACCAGCGATGATATCACGGTGGGAATGAAGAAGAACGTGCTCAGCTGGTTTAGGCACGTCGAGCGAATGGCATACAAAATTTATGATGGAAAAGTGGGTGGTAGAGAGGTAGAGGGAAACCTCGGTTGACCTTCGAAAACATAATATTAAAGATACTGAAAAAGGTCACGTAAAAAGCATGAGGACCCCCCTAAGAGCATGTATAAAGAGGTAGATGACATTGGACGAGGCGAAAGAGCTATGTAGAGGCCGTAGCGCGAACTCGTATCGTATCGTATCGTATCGTGGTAACGCGGCATATTGAATGACTGTTGCTGAATTAACGCTGAATTCAGGGGATTGAATTACTTTCTTTCCTCTGCCTACCTGCTATATGGAAAGAGGCATGAGGATGCTTAAAATAATTATATAGTATTAACACGAATAGTAGTATAAATAGCCTCTCATAGGGTGATATTTCAGATTATTTACCAAGTGAATATATATATATATATATATATATGCATGTAAAACCACGTACATAAATACATGCTGAAATAATTAATATTTTTTTCCTAAATACACTTCAATAGGCTGCATGCGTTAAGATAAAAGAAATATCTAAAAATATCTTTAATTTTTAATTTTAATTTCATAATTTTATATTAGCTGCGTAAACCAAAAAAACCATAATCTTTACCAAATAGCCGAAATCTAATAGAGGTACAATTTACACTTGGACATTCAAAAACAATAATATTTTTGTCGAGGAAAGTTCTCGTTTGACTTTGGTACAGACAGTAGAATTTTTTTTCGTCATATTTTCTTCTCTTACATTCATTTCAAAGGGTTTCGTTATTTTTTACCGTGGAAATTGAACCATCTGTTCATTTTCATTGACTTTGACACGACATTTTAGGTTTCCAAATAAGAGAAATCTACATATATGGCCAGTATGGCGCAGTAGTGCAGTGTCTGTCCGTATACAGAACAAATTATTTTTCGTGCCTTTATAATTCGACAAAGTGCGCCGTTCATTTCCGCTATGATATTCAGTATCTCGAATTCGGACAGTAAAAAGGTAAAGGGATGTGTACCACTACGTTATTTCTAAGACGTGGAAGCGTAAAACTTAGAAACAAATTCTATCATTTTTTTTTTGCTTCACGCTGCATCACGCATATAGCAGGATCGGCAAAGAGAACCTGGGAACCTAGTATTAAGACACTCGATCCCATTAAGACACCTCCGTTCCCCATATCACGTTGAATTTTCGAGTTTACGTGTTGGGAGTAATGTATGTAATATTATAAATATTAAATAAAAAAATACTAAAAAAATGATACACGGTAGTTAGTTATAAAACGGTAAAAATGTACATAATTTTTTGGATTTTTAAAATAATCACTGACCGGTATAATAAATGATCATTTTATTTCTAAAAGAACTTATGAATTATTGCTTGTATTTACAATCACTCAAGGATATTTTACGAACGCAAATAATAAACATCAGATCGTTTTTAAATTTTCCCAATGCTTTCTATTAATATTAGCAATTCAAATTTTTGTCCCATTTCGAAAGCAAGGAATAGTAGACTAACGTATAATTATATATGTGAGTTTTATTTCCCGGACTAGTTAAGCAAAGAAGGTGATTGGACACTATCGATTTCTGCCACCAAATCTCTGTGTTCCGAATATAGCAAAGTGGCAGAGAGAATCCAGAGTTAGGACACTGTTCCCCACGCACTGCAAAAAATTCAAAATATTACCAGTGCCATTAAGTGGCAGATTTGAACGCAAAATTGTTAATTATAATAATAAAGTGCTCAACAAGCGTGCGGTTGTGAACACGACAAGTTGTGGGTTCGATTCCCACTCAGGAAATGAAATATTGAATTTTTTCAGCCACTCGACACGCAATGCCTCAAAACTTCGGCGGAAAGTCTGAAATAGAAGTAGTCTGCGTTCGTATTACGAACGCAGCGTCTAAGCACTAGGTTCCCTCTGCCTACTATATGCGTGTAATATTTATTTATTACGTTGTAGATAACAAGATTAGAAACTGATAATAAACGAAAATAACCAAACACTTAGTCTGGCCTTATGTAATGTTACAATTGAAAATAAACAAAATATTTTTAAATATTTTGAATTAAATTTATTACAATATAAAAGCGGACAAGCGCGAGTCGGGCACGCCCACTAATACCGTTCCGTACAAAAATTTGGGAAATTCAAGCTTAGCTTAGACAGAGCCCTTACTTCTTTCTTACTTGAAGTAGCGTTTAATACACACTCTGCACGCTTTTAAGGCTACTATTTTTAAGATTTAACCACAAATATATAGCTTTAAGATTTTTAATATATAGCTTTAAGATTTTTTTCTTAAATAAGTATCTAATACCTGCAGATGCTTACTGCCAAATTTCACAATTTTAGGTTAACCGAAAGTACCGTATTAATTTTGATTCTCTTAATGTCAAAATACAGGTTTTATGCTATATCTTTTTTTAAATAAATGTAGAAATCCGTTTTTTTTTTTAGAATTATGAGGCCGTAGATCTAGGTATGTTATATTTCAACTACATATCTCTAAGCATTCCTGAGATAAAGGCTCTTGACAGACAGACAGTCAAACAGACAGACGAACAACAAAGAGATCTTACGAGGGTTCATTTTTTCCTTACAAGGTACGAAACACTTAAAACTTGTTTATTGACTGCTAAACGTAGTGTTCTATGTAAATAAAGTAAATAGAGGGTACAACTTATAAAAATTTACAAGCTTAAGTTTAAGAGCGTTTGTACCTTTTTTAATTGTGTTGACTTAGAAGCATAATTTTTCTGTGCTCTTAGTAACTGTAGATCTAAATATTTGACATTTGTTTTATTTCTAAGGTACAGAATCCTAAAAATTATTATTAGCGATTACATAGTCATAGACACTAAACTACGAAAGGTCAGATTCTGATCGGAATTGTGGAAAGATCGCAAAAATATACAAAACAGTATAAAGTAACCGTCAAAGGATATTGAGAGGTGCAATTAACTCCGTCTCATTGGATAGTCGCCGATGGGGCAGAAAACACCAACCCTTGTTAACGTCAGCCCTTAAATTCGGGTAATCTATGTATTGACAACTGAAGCGGTAGGATTTTTCAGGATGTTTTAGCTGAATGAATTATAGAATTGAATTTGGGTAAAGAATCTGTGCTAAAAATAAAGTTCTTTTGTAAGTTCAAAGTCAGTTTCGTTGTTTTTGTCTTTGTAATTTTTCTAAAAAATTTAAAAATTAAAGGGAACGGGATCCTAATGTTAAAATAATCCTTTTCCCCCTTTAGCGCAGGGATTTTGAGACATTGCATGTTGAGTGGCGGAAATTAATGTCACGTTCCTTTTTGTTATCAGAACGAAGAAATTTAAATAATTAATTCCCACGAGTGGAACCCATAAACCACATTTATTTACTCTATTTTGTGCCCCGAAGGCTTCTCTTTCCTTTCTTGTGCTTTTATTTTATCATTAAATGATATCTAAAAAATTTGTAACACCGTCATATCTTAAGTATTAATTATATATGTAAAGACATTTTCATTTCTTACTTTCTACCGAGTTCTGGAAGAACTCAACTAGAGCGAGGATATAAAAATATTTAATATTTAATTTCATCGAGTGGGAATCGAACCCACAATCTATCGCGTTTACAGTCACACTTTTGCGCCACGAATGGCCTCTGAATTTTTTGAAACTGTAATTTTCAATGTATGGATATTGTCTTTAAAATGATAATAGTATTAGAACACTAAAGTAATTTAGTGAACAAATATGTAATTGAGTAGTTCAAGCAGGCGAAGCCGCGAGCGAATAGGTAGTAAAAAGGAAATTCGATCAAAAAACAAAGCATTTTTACTGTTTTATCCTAAAATAAATAAAAAGAAAAAATAATGACTGCTGGAAACGTGACAGATTCAACGAAACGAGTATAAGCTTGAGATTAATTTTACGGAGGCCCAATAAGCGAAAGTATAAAAGATTAGTCCAATATCCGGTGACAATAATGAATTGCTGTAAAACAGTTTCTTTTCATATTTTCAAATATATTTTTTCCCGCATCACGCTGTACTCCGCATATAAAAGGGTAGGCAAAGGGAACATAGTGTTAAAACACTCCGTCCTTAACTTTCCACCCAATTTTCAAGACCGTGTATCTAAACGCCACGTTGTGCCCCTTTTAACACAGCGTGGAAATAAAAATAATTCAATTCTCTGAATGGATATCGAATTCACAACTGTCGTGTGTTGTTAACAGTCAATGTCGATGTTCGAATGTTCAAGAGTGAAAAGATTGAATTTTCAAGATTTCCAAAATGTATTTAAGAATTTTAAATGAAACTGTTAATCACTTTATTAGCATTTTTTATTTAGAGCTTCTTTTGAATTTACCCGCTTTTTCCTGCATGTCAAGGGGGAACCTGTTTTTAAGATGTTCCAAAGTGAATAAATGAAAAAAAAACTCCCCCGAGTCTTAATTCTAACCCGCAATTCGCGTTTACTAAAACGCTATCCCATTGCTCCACGACGGCCGCAATTTTTACGCTTTATATTTATTTTAATTCCACCAGAACACAGGTTTGAATACAGAGAATTTAATAGCAAGTAAAAGTTAATTCTCCTTCAATACTGTAAGTGAGGAAATTACAAAGCACGTAGTAGCAAGTTACTTTGAAAGTTTATCGCCGTTTTAACACGGAAATAAAAACTACTGCGTTTTATTTAATTTTCTTTAGTTAAAGAATAAAACTGTACTTTATTAACAAAACTATAAGTAATTCCTTTACTATTCCTGTATATACTATTTTACTTCCGAGTCACTCGTACACTGAAGGTTTCGGGTCAGTTTTAAGATCGACAGGAGTTAAGTTTGTGGGTAGTATTAAGTATTTACTCATTGTGTGTGAAATGAACAAAAAAATCTTATTTCTCAAAAATCTCTTATATACAAAATGCTGCAAAAACTATGCATAAATGCTCATATGTTTCGATTGCGTTGACTTAGGAGCTTCATATTTTATATACTTTAAGAAACCATTGATATTTGATATAAACTTCAGATTGATACCTCAACGCGATGTCGAGATAAATGCTCTTGACAAGAGAACATACGAACCACAAAATGATTCTAATAGGGTTCCGTTTGTACCTTATGAGGTACAGAACCCAAAAAAATATGTTTTTTACAAACTTTTATTTGACTTGCCGTGTTAGTATGTGTGTTGTGTATATGAAATCTTGCTCAATTTTACCCACTTTCGAGTGTCCGGTTGAGCTGATATTTAGATTACAATTTCAATTTCGATGACAATGAAACTTCATATTATAATCAATTATAATAAACACTAAAAATGGCGTATTACTAATTATTACACAAACCATCTAATATGCATATCAAATAATAGGGTTTGATTTGTGAAATACAATACTCAAGAAAACGGAGTATAGGAAGTAGTACCCTATACGTTTTGGTTACGTGGTAAGTTTCATACAAAATTCGACAAAATGATGCATGAAGGCTTATTGCTATAAGCCTAATAATCCTATCTAACTATGAGACTTAAAACGTTTATTGTGCTCTTACGGACTATAGATTTCATATTTGATATTAATTTTAGCATAGAAAGCTGGCTGCGGGTGCATGAGAAAAATGATCTTATACAGATGTATATAGACGAACAGACGGGCAAATAGATAAACAGGAAACAGGAACAGGAGGAGCAAGATAGAAAAACCTTAAATAATAACAATGTTTTTTTTTATTTCTATCACTTACATGGTGCCTCATAGTCTCTTTCGTAATCATTCTTCATTTGTTTAATGATGATAAAACGAATTTTTCCAATTTAATTATAAAATTCGCTTCCACAATTTCTTTTAATAGAAACATCCATTCCATCAAAATATTGCCTATTTATGTTCCTACCTGTTTCCACCACTTTCGTAAGTAAATCCTAATAACATATATCCAAACCACGCTATGAAAGCCTCATTAATTACAGCTATCGGCATTCGTATAATGATGACAAATGTCATATTAATTTGTCCTTACATATACATACGAGTATATGCTTATATTACGATTTGTAATGTTTCTTTGAACATCGGTTGGGTTGTGAGTTCGATTTTTGTCCGGCAAATGCAAATAAATGTTTATATTTTTAACTGACTCCTATTAAAAATGGTTATAATTTTTTTTATGTTCGTACCTCAGGACTTTGACCAGATAAACCGATTTTGATGAATCTTTTTTTATTTAAAAGTCAGTGCGTTTCGTGTTGTCTCATTTTAATTTGCCTTAAATTTGCATCAGGTATGTGTGCGACAAATGGACGAATAACTCAATGTCATGTCAACCGATTCCGATGTTTCTTCTTTTATTGGAAAGGATACACTTCAAGGACAGTTTGATGAAAGTTTAATTAGGTTCGGATCCGATTGAAATTGAAGAAGTCGGTTTTTTTTTGTTTAAAAATTATAATTATAAAAATATTAGACACTGCCCAAAAAAGCAGCTTCACTCTGTATCCCACAAACAACAGTATAGAGCGAATCCACTCCATTCCCTACTTTCTGCTCAATTTTCATTACATTGGGTAACGTGTGGTAGAATTTTACACCGCGCTTTATATTGCGATCAGAATCGGAAATTGAAAATAATTAATTCCCCCGATTGGTATTCAAACCTACAATAGTCGTGTTATTAGTCACTCGGCGCGTGTCTGCGCCACGGCGACAAATAAAATATTTGTCAAATTTAATCTATCCGTATGTCACGACAAAAATGCTCGTATCTCCAAAAATTCGCTTATAAAATCCTCCAATATACGTTTTTCGTAGCTATTTCTGTCACTTCGCGCCAATCACTTACCCTTTGTAGTACTATAATACTTAAAGCGAAGCAATCTGATGAATTGCTACTAAAAATTCAATTGAAAAAGCTTTAAAAAATTGCGTAAATACTCGTTTATATTTTTTTGTATATTTATTTATAATGTGTTTGTTTAGCTGATATAAAGATGTCTCAAAAAGGTTGGGAACGCAGTATTTTGTATATTGAAAGGAGCCAGTTTTTGTTGCATATTGTATGAAATTTGCAGCGTAATCAAAATCCAAAAGTAAAAACTATGCATAAATACTCGATTATATTTTGATTGTATTGATTTAGAAGCCTTTTTTCCTGCGCTAAAAGGGACCATAGATTTGAATATTTGATATTAATTTGAGGTAGATACCTCCACGCAATCTCGAGATAAATAATCTTGACAAAATTCCGTTCCGTTTTTTTCCCTTTGAGCTACGGAACCCTAAAAATAACAAATTTTGCATAAGCTTACAATTTTCTATAGATGTTTGATAAAGACTTTTCAACTAAGATACGGGTCTCATCAGCTCTGCCTAATTTCTGACACGTTACGTATTGAGTGGCAGAACTCAACACCGCGTTTTATCTACCAGAGATTTATAGAGATTATTACCTTTTAAGGTGAATACCGCATGCAACATTAGAAATTAATATGCAAAAGTTTTTCTATTAATTATTGACAAAAAATATACATAAAGTTTAATTACAGAAATTAAAAAGAGCAGGTTACTATATTTATAATTTTGCTTAAAAAAAAGCATTAAGGTGTTTAATTGTTGCGTTACTGTGAAATCTATGCAAAGAGTCTCTAAATGGATCTAAGACGCATTCCTCGTTTAAGATTATACAAAAGCGAGACATTTACTTATAGATTTGAAAAACACTTCGAAAAATAGAATCACTTTTTCAAGCTGGATTTTAGACCCACAACCTACGCGTCGCAGTGCCATTGCGCCATGATGGTCACACATACATACGAATATGAAGCGTAAAAAACAAAAGCTGACAGTATAAAAAATGTTTAACCATATTTAAGGTTTTACAACGCGGTGTTTGGAGCGAGGCCAGGCTATGGAAGATTTATGTGGACTCGTTATTCACCACAACTTTGTCTAGTATTTTTGCGTTTCAAAGGTTTTTTTTTCGGTAATTTATTCTTTTTAATGAGTTAAGTGTTATTTAATTGGTGTAAAAAGTGTTAGGTGCTGTACTGTAAAAGTGTTATTTTTTTTTTAAAGTAACTTATTTTTGAGGCCAGTCGTGGCGCAGCGGCACGAAGTGTGACTGTAAAACCGACTGGTTGTGGGTTCGATCCCCACTCGAGGAGATGAAATATTTACTTAAATTTATATTTCCATTTCTTCGCTCTGGTGTCGAGGTTAAGCGCGGCGTTGAGTTCTGCCTCTCAATACGCAATGCCCCCAAAAATTCGGCAGAAAGTGGGGAACGGTCTTAACACTAGGTTCCCTATGCCTACCCTGCTGTGTGCGGGATACAGCGTAAAGCTGAGAGAGAGAGAACTTATTTTTAGCTGGACCATGCCACGCTAACGCGCGGTCGAGTCTTGGATAATAACTAACCTGGGAACCTTGTGTTAAGACAATTCAATTCCCCAACAGATACATTCAACATTTGTGAATTCAATTCAAACTTGGGGGATGTACTTTTTTAATTTCCTTGCACAAGTAACAAAGACAAAGCGCGGCATTGACTTCTACCACTCTACTAGTAATCTCTCAAACATTGAAAGGAAAGGAAAGTGTAAAGCTAAATAAAAACCTTTTTCTTTCTTATAATATAACATTTTCTCACAGTTTTAGAGACAATTAAAAAGTGGAGACAATTTTTACTAAGAAATTTCTTAGCGATTTTCTTAAGAATGTTTTCTTTGCATTCCTTTATCCTTAGGTGTGTACTGTGACCATGATCGATTATGTAATGTTAGTACGAAAAAAATATTGAGAACTGTAAAATTTTTTTCTAGCTTCATGCTGCATATCGTAAATGATAAAAAAAACCGAAATTTTGTGATGATAAAAAAACACCGATATTTCAAGATTTATGATTCTCCAATGTAAATTGACCTCAGTTCTACAGAACCAATCATATTAAAAACGGTTCAGCTTAGAATAGAACGGACACGTGCGTAGGTATATAAAACGAGACGAGCGCGGGCACGCTGTTAGAATCAATTCACGGAAACTACAAATGATAATCTAAGCTATACTTTGAGTTACTTATCGTATAGTCGTGTGATTATAACCCTTACGCGAACCCCAAGCTCAAACGCCTGAGAAGAGTCTTATTAGCCTCGTATAACTACATTACAATTGCTAATGCTATGTATGTAGGTAGAAAAACACTACACATATACGACACACAGACAGACGAAAATCATTTTATTAATAGACGAAGTTCAGTTTATTCGACGGCTCGACTACATGTTAGCGTGGCTTGGTCCAGAGGTTAGGGACTCGTTTGGTCCCTTAGGTTAGTCTAATTTGTCCCCAGTTGCGTCTTCACATCGTGGCTGGAATGCTTAGAATAGAGATCTCCCCAGTACGATCGGTGACCGCAAGAAGAGGTTTGAGTCCCACAGGCGGTGCCTTTGCCATCGTCGATATCCTCTCAAGCAGCGAGAGCACACAATACAAAAAATAATAATAAATACTAGTAGGTATAATATACTATAAACCAAAAATACTAACGACGAAGCCTACAAAACCCGTCGTGGCGCGGAGATACAGCGTCTGAGTAAAAGTGCGACAGTCGTGTATTGGATTCCCACTACGAAATGAATTATTCTCATTTCTTACACGGCATCCAGTTTCGCCATTCAACACACAAGGTCTCGAAAATAAAGCGGAAAGTAGGTAATAGAGTCCACGTGAAGTACCAAATAAATATACAAATAATCATTTTCTCGTTAAGGACAAGCTGATAAGATAAACCAATTATGCACAGATTCGGTATGAAGCTGTCACCTTATGTTAAAATAGCGATTGATTTTTTTTTTCCTAAATGGCTTTTGTAACATTTTTTACCATCAAATGTCACAAAAGCAATTTAGGAAAAAATTCTCCGCTAGCAAGGCCAAAAATAAATACAATGACCTAGCTAGTTTGCGACTTGGACATAGCTCATGACACATGTATGACTTTTAAAACAAAATAAGTAAATTTATGAGGCCGGTACTAAAAATTTAGACATTATGACAAGACATTTATATCAAGACATTTAATCGAGACATGACATCAAGACATTTATTTTTTGTTTGACATTTTTCTAAAACTACTTTTTATTGTTTGACTTTTTTTATTACTATAATCAATTTTATTTTATTATAATACTTTAATCTTAATGCTATTAATACCACTTTCTATTTTTATTACATGCTGTGATTGTCTTTAATTGGAAAAACATTTAGTCTATAAATAGATCTCGATGTAATTTGGCCATGTTGTAATGTTTCTTCTGTTGACGATCCTAAATAAATAAATAAATATACATATATGTTATATTTTCATGTTAAACTAATAGCATGGTCACCCTGCATTGTAACACTAGAACTTTGAGATAAACTTTGTATAAAACAATATAATTTTTATTTACAAGTGCTTGCTTCATTTTGAGTTAAAGTATCGCATTACATAAGCATTTTATCTAAAATGGATCTTTTGAAAAACTTTACGTTTAAAATATTTTATTATAGAGGTACTGATTATAAACAAATTTTATATCCTTTTTTTAGTTTCACGCTGTATCCTGCATATAGCAAGGTAGGAGATGAACCTAGGAAACCTAATGTGAAGACACTCCTTTCACATAAAGATTGTTCCGTTTCCCACTTTCCGTTGAATTCTCGAAGATAATGCAATAAATATATTATTAAAATACAATAATAATAAAACTAAATAATAGTAAAAATCAAGTAATATGTTAAAATCAACTCCACTTTCTCTTATATAATCAGCTTTACACTGTATCCCGTATACAGCGGGGTAGGCAGAGGGAACCTTTGTAAAGACACTTCGTTCTCCATTTTCTGCCCATTTCTGTGGCGTTGCGTATTGAATGGCGGAACCCAACGCCGCGCTTTGCTTTGACACCAGAGGAAAGAAATGAAATTATAAATTTAAATAAATATTTAGTTTCCTTGAGCGGGAATCGAATCCACAACCAGTCACGTTTACAATTACACACATGTGCCCCTGCGCCACGGCTGGCCTCTCAAATAAGGTATAATTATGATATATCATCATAGACTATGGTATTGCCTAATCGCGGCTATTATACTTGATTACATCGATTTGATTGATTAAATTAGTTGCTTCCGGGTCAATTGTAATGTAGCCTGTTATCTTATAATATACATAATATGTAGGTATATAAGAGGACTTAAGATTTTCAGCAATGTTCTGTTTCTCATGATAATATTCGTATTAAATTATTTTATAAATTGATATTGTCGTCGTGAGGTGCAGCAACACAGCGTTTGTAAAAGCAATAGTTGTGGGTTAGATTCCCATTCGGAGGAGTGAATATTCAAGACACTTTAATTTATTCGCTTTAGTAAAAAAAGCGAGGCGTTGCATTCTGCCATTTGACAGACACTGTCTCGATAATTTGTCTGCAAATGAGGAACTGTGTGTATTTTCTCTTCAAACTTTTATATATGATCTTTCTATAATTCTACGGCCGGTGTCATCGGCATTGTTGTTCGAAGCTCGACCAAGGTCGAGTCTCCTTCTACCTCTCTTACCACTAAGTCTTTCATCCTTTTCTTTCATCTAACACAATTTAGTTAGCTTGACTCAATATTCCTCATTTACCAGGGTAGGCAGAGGGAAGCCAGTATTGAGACACTCCATTCCGCAGTTTCCGCTGAATTTTTTTAGGCATTGAGTGTTGAATGGAGGAGCTCAACGCCGCGTTTTATCTTGAACCAAAACGTGGAAATGAAAATAAATCATGCTCCCTAGAGCAGTGAGAGTCACACAAGTATAAGCAACTGTGCGCTAACTATTGAATTCTGTGAATCACTGAAAATTACTCATAACAAAAAAAATATATTTTTACTTACTTATTCGTAATAACAAAAAAATCTAATCCAATTTTGAACTCAATTATGTTAAAAATTAATTAATAAACAGTGGCTTCCTAAACAAAACAATAAGAAAACGAGCTTTGTCATCGTTAGCAGTTCGTGTAATACTTGTACTTGTAACAAATCGATACAAAGGAAAGTGAAATTTCCCCTCAAGATGCTCATTACCGTGTTGGCGTCACTCAGCGTTGAAACTTTTGAACACTCTAAAAGATCTCGTCAGATTTGGAATGCTTTAAATACGCTATTTAATATGGAAGGTACCTAAGCTTCTTAATTGAAAAGTTTTGTTGCTTTAGAAAACTTTTCGTTAAAACTTTTGTTTATTTTTTTTTAATATTCTCTTAATTTTGTTTGATATTTTTGGTGTGATAATACCTATGGCGCGGCGTGACAAGTAGAGGGAACCTAGTGTAAAGGCACTCCGTTCCCTGTGTAAAGTTTTCGAGACATTGCATTTTGATTAGCAGAACTTAACGCCACGATTTGTCTTGTTAATAGAGCACTTAATTTTAAAGTAATAATTTATTCCCCAGAGTGGAAATCGAAACCACAGCGGTCGGGTAGTCAGACGTTGTGCCACTACGTCACAAAGTTTTCAATTTTAATAGGCATTGAAGTTGCCTTCGCCGACTTCGCCTTATATACTAACTAGTAGTACTACCGGACCCTTGCGACTCGCCCGCTTGAACTATACGAATATTTATTAAATATATTTATAAAATTATTTTCAGGTTTCAATAGGATTGGGAAAAAAATACAAGACTAAATAATCAAAAGAACCGAGAAAAAAATAAGCAGAGATAAATCTTCTTATCAGAAAAAATATCTGAGTCTTTAAATGAACAAACAAAATAAGTAAAAGTAACTGAAGGAAATTCCTAATATTAGAAAAAAATACTTAACTAATGAACAAAAATAATAAATGAACAAAAATAATAAGTAAACGTAACCAAGGAAAAATATTAGTAAAAGAACTAAACAAAACCAGCTATATTATCGTCGTAAAATGAATATTTAAAAGTATTAATATTAAAAATTAAAAAAATTAGCTTCACGCTGTATCCCGCACACAGCAGGGTAGGCAGAGGGAACCTAGTGTTAAGACACTCCGTTCCCCACTTTCTGCCGAATTCTGGAAGCATTGCGTGTTGAGGGGCAGAACTCAACGCCGCGCTTAACCTCGACACCAGAGCGAAGAAAATGGAAATATAAATTTAAGTAAATATTTCATCTCCTCGAGTAGGAATCGAACCCAGAACCAGTCGGTTTTGCAGTCACACCTCGTGCCGCTGCGCCACGACCGGCCTCTTTTTTTTTTTTTTTTATTAATATTAAAAGTAAGACGAAATATAATCTATACTATAATAAAACAGTAAAAAAATAACAAAATGCTATGCGAAGATATATGTCGCTTACTTCGTTACAATATATGATGTTTGTGTAACTTTAAACATTTACGCAGCACATGACCGTTCTACTCCCGAATTTTAAAACTTTGATATCTTCTAAAATAGCCATTTCTGTGATATGCTATATAAGCCAATTTCAATCTAACATAGTTCACAAATTATCTAACATATTTAATCGAATAAGAAATAATACTGTACAGTTGATGTTTTCGTAATTATCCTTTTTTTATTTTTAAACACAAAAATGGTTACTGTGGGATGTCCTTAAGAGATAGACATAATATGTGCTTATAAGCTATATAACATTACCGTGTATTTCTCTAGTTAGCCTTAATTAACCAAATTATATATTAATTGACCAAATTATTAATTGAGGCCAGTCGTGGCGCAGCGGCACGAGGTGTGACTGTAAAACCGACTGGTTGTGGGTTCGATCCCCACTCGAGGAGATGAAATATTTACTTAAATTTATATTCCCATTTCTTCGCTGTGGTGTCGAGGTTAAGCGCGGCGTTGAGTTCTGCCACTCAACACGCAATGCCTCCAGAATTCGGCAGAAAGTGGGGAACGGAGTGTCTTAACACTAGGCTCCCTCTGCCTACCCTGCTGTGTGCGGGATACAGCGTGAAGCTGATTTATTTTGATTTATTTATTTTAAATTATTAATTAACCAACCAAAAAAATATGAATTAACCAAATAACCATACTGATGAACGCCATCGAACCGCGAGCGCTGCAGAAATAATAAAATATTTGCAAGTACATCGTACTACAAAAATATTCAATTTCGTTTGTTCTAATAAAAGTAAACGACACCGTATCTTTGATAAATAAGTCACAATAAGGTATTTTGTGACTTATAAATAAAATTGAAGGGTCTGTTTGTGATTTCAAACTGTGTTTTTGCAAGTTTTTGCACTCACAGTCGATAGCAGTGTGTTAAGCGTTATGCACGTGCGTAAAAACCTGTTATAACGTGCTATAACGTAGCATAACTATTAGAAATTGTCGGGATTTTGTTTTTACTCGTAAATTAAATAAATAAAAATAATGGAGTGTCAAAAATGCAAGAAAGTTCTTTCTAAAAAAGGATCACATTTCATGTCGCTCGCCCAGCGACGCAAATTGTCGGATTCAAAGAGTAATTGTTTTACAAATGGATCGGCTACGAACAAAATATATATTAATGAAGACCTGACTAAGTCTACACGGGCCTTACTATGGAGTACTAAAAAACAGCTGAACGCGAATTTTAAATATATATGGGTTTCCAACGGGAGAATTCTGGTGAAAAAATGTGATGGTGAAAAAGCGATGTGGATTCGTGCTGAGAGCGACTTAAGTG
>JAATLQ010033790.1:0-19363 GCA_013421005.1 Heliconius erato x Heliconius himera | reverse complement strand
TAAATTTATTAATACGTTTTAAGTATGAAAAAATTCAAAATAATAGAAAAAATAAAAAAGTTATTTTTTCAAATAAAATAAATAATAAAATTATCGTTGTAAAATAAAATATAATTTGTCGAGAACGACGCACGCACACATAAACCTATCAAAGGGAAACCGCCGCATACGCCTCATTCCGAAATGAGTCGTAGAGATTGGCGGCAAAGTTCAAAGTGCTAAAGATTTTAGTAGTATTTGTGTAGTAGTATGTGTTTAGGTTATTGGTATCTTTGCGTAACCGCGTCACACGATATATAGATATGAATAAACATCGTGAAATGAAAAAAAATCCTACGTCTTCACTGTTGATGTATCTTGCTTAATTTCTATAGGTATGGGTTTAAAATATTTTACCCTATATGCTGTTTCCGTAAAAGGAGCGCTGACGCGTCTCATCTCTTCTTTGTTAAAGGCCGTCGCGGCACAGGGGCACAAAGTTGTGGCTGTAACGCGACTGGTGTGGGTCCGATCCCCACTTGGAGGATTGAATTATAATTTAATAATATTTTCATTAGGTTTATTAATATTTTCATTTCTCACATTAATCACATATTATACGCAGTATCTTAACACTAAGTTCCCTCTGCCTAACCTGCTAAAGGCGGGATAAAGCGTGGATCTGGTTTAAACTTTGTGTGAACCGATTAAAATAAAGTCCAGTCCCGTTGAGGCCAGTCGTGGCGCAGCGGCACGAAGTGTGACTGTAAAACCGACTGGTTGTGGGTTCGATCCCTACTCGAGGAGATGAAATATTTACTTAAATGTATATTTCCATTTCTTCGCTCTGGTGTCGAGGTTGAGCGCGGCGTTGAGTTCTGCCACTGAACACGCAATGCCTCCAGAATTCGGAAGAAAGTGGGGAACGGAGTGACTTAACACTAGGTTCACTCTGCCTAACCTGCTGTGTGCGGGATACAGCGTGAAGCTCATTAAAATAAAAGTAATACTCAATATTTAAGGGCAGTTTGCTAAAATACAAAAAAAAAATCGGTTAAGCAGTTTCTGGGATTATCGTGAAGAAACGCACATACAAACAGACCAACTGACGAAGTTTTATTACATTGTTAATTGTAATATCTTCTATGTACGGACACCGATGAGTTAGGATTTTATTGTAAGTATCGATAAGTTATGTTTTTATTTCAAACATTCAAACGACCTAAAGTTTTAATAACTTTCTCATAAGAAATCTTCATTGCGCCGCAAACATACATTATAGGTATATCAAAACACGAACATAATTCAGTGTGTTAAGTAAAAAATTCTGTGGTATAAGCGGGCGAAGCCGCGAGCGGGTCGCTAGTACTAAAATAAAGATACTAAAGTAGTTATTATCCTAAATTCACTTATATGATGTTAAATAAAAAAGAAGCGAGAGAAGTGGCGCAGGGGTCACTTTATAGAAAAACACTCTCCATTTCTGATCTAACGGGAAAACAATATTTTCTGATGATCTGATGTCCTCACCATGGCCTGGAGATCAGGGCACCAAAAAACTCTTTAGCCGTATATTAACCATAAATTGAATATTAAAATTGTATAAAATTCTAAAACAAAAAAATTAAACTTTTACATTTTAGTTCATGATGTAACATTTATAACTTACAATAATATCCATCGGTGACAGAACAACAGCTCCATAGCGTCTACATGTTTCTCTAGATGTTTGTAGAAATGAGGCAGCATTATCCTTATTAGTTCACGAAGGTAGCTCTGGAAACAAATTTAATAAATTTAATAATGTGTTAAACATATTAGGATTCGATTTTTTTATAAGTAGTAAAAGCAATATTAACATTAAATTAAAAAAAACATTTTTTTCATTTCATATTCATTAAAATGTCGAGGATCTTCAAAATATATTTAATGCAAAAATTTCCTCATATACAATTTTATACTTGTTTTTTCTATATGCAATAAAAATAAATAATTGAAACTAATTTAGACTGCAGTTTACAAAACTAATGAAGGGAACTAATGAGACTGTAACGTGACGCTGAAAACTGGATGCCTTGCTTGTTGAGTGGCAGAACTAAACGCCGCGCTTTGCCTCGTTACTAGCAAGGAATTAAAAAAAAAAATCATTTCGGGTGGGAATCGAACCCACAACCTGTAGTGTTAACAGTCGAAAGCTTGTACCTTTGCGGCCTTAACAACACCCAAGTTTCTAGATATTTTATACATATTTATAAATATTTTAACATTTTGAAATAAATACATAACAAATTGAAGAATAGTCTTATGAATATATACATATAATATGCAAAGTTAACTACTTTTAACTTTCCCTATAGTTATTGATTGGGTACACAAACTATACTCATCGCGTGCATTTAACCAATCTTCATAAAATATCAATAAGTACGTAGCTTCGTTGTTAATTTAGTAGTCAAGTCGTCACTCAGCTTTCGATTATTAGTAAGTCTCTAATAATAAATTGAAATTTAGCTGAAGTCGAGTCCACGACATATTCAACATATTCAAAGAGAAAATAGAGAGTGGAGAAGTTACTTACATACATTAAATTAATTAATAAATTATAATTATCGAAAGCACTTTAAAAATATTTGTATCAGAGCTAAGATCAAACCCAATTGTATTTTTTTAGCTTCACAGTGTATTCCGTTCTCGCACATAGCACTCCGTTCCTATTAAGACTTCTTCCCTCCACTTTCGGCCGAATTCTAAAGACATCGCGTGTTGGGTGGCGTAACTTAACGCTGTACTTTGATTCGTTACCAGAGCGAGGAAATGAAAATATTATATATTTCATTTTCTCGAGTGGGCATCGAACCCACAACCTGTTACGCTTACAGCCGCACGCTTGTGCCTCTACGTTTATCAAGTTATATCTAAAATTTTGATACTAACATGTTCATTTACCTATACAATCCTAACTTTACGTAGAAGATACTTTGTTTTGTTTGGACTTAAAACTAAAACTCTCATAATGTTATTACATTATCAGAGTTTTAGTTTTAAGTCCACTAACACTAAAAAAAAATTGAATCAGTGGAATTTTTAACTAGAAAACGATCCACTTAATTTAATTATCTAAAGTTAATTCTATTTCTTGTACGAGACTACCATCTTTGCTAAATTAATAAAATATGTAAATTTCAAGTCAACTCCTAGACGACAATTATTAATTTTTAACTTAGTTATCAGACATGAATACAAAATGAAATAATCTGCTGTAAGGCTTTCATTGCCTCTTTCATTACTATTCATACCGTCAAGAGGCGAAGCTAGTGAATGCAAACGAATTCACAAGTTTTGCCTCTTGACAAGTATTTATTTTTCTTATATAGGTATGTTTTCTTATTTAGAAACCGATTACACTACAAAAAAAAAATAATATAAATTAAATCAGCTTCACGCTGTATCTCGCACACAGCAGTTTAGGCAGAGGGAACCTAGGACATTCCGTTCATTACTTTCCGCCGAATTTGGGAGGGATTGCGTGTTAAGTGGCGGAACTTAACGCCGCTCTTTGCCTCGACACTAGAGCGAAGTAATAGAAATATAAATTTAAATAAATATTTCATTTCCTCAAGTGGGAACCGAGCTCACAACCGTCGCGTTACAGTCACACGCTTGTGGCCTTGTAAATATTATTAGATACCTATAGGTATAATAATTTAGAACATTTTGTATTTTCAAAAAAAAAATCTGTGCCATTCTGGGCTATGACTGTAACCACGAGTGGTTGTGGGCTATCCTCAAACTCTTCTTCTTCCTGGCATTAATCCCGATTTTTTCCAGGGCCTGCCTTCCTACTCAACCTACTCCACTTTGCACGGTCTTTAGCGTCCTCGATGGTTAATCAATACGAAATAATCATTTTATGTCAATACTTACCAGGTTATTATCCATATCGTTATCGGTGGGTGTGCAAACAAATATGGCGCGTTGCATCAGCCCTACGAAGCACCAGAACGCTTCTGCTTCACACTTAATTTCACATAATACCGGCGCTAGTAAGTCGCTCATACCTTGTGTATATCTGGATTTAAAAAACATAATGTTGTTTATTGTAATTCTTCAATTTAAAACAATTTCAACTAGCCAAGATAATAAAATTGTAATGTACGATTTGAATGCACTCCTTTTGTAAGACTTTTTAGTATCTACTCAAAAGACAATGTATTATTTAAAAATATATAGATATATTCTGTTTATGTTTATAGCCAGACGTATAGAGGCCTGTTGTGGCGCAGGGGCACAAAGTGTCGAGGAAAAGCGCGGCGTTGAGTTCTGCCACTGAACACGCAATGCCTCCAGAATTCGGCAGAAAGTGAGGAACGTAGTGTCTTAACACTAGGTTCCTCTGCCTACCCTGCAGTGTGCGGGATACAGCGTGAAGCTGATATATTTGATTTATGTTTATATTATTCCGTAAAAACAAAATGAACCTAGCAAGACAAATAAAGACGAAACAAGAGAAATTTCGGTAAAACAAAGATGTGCTCACTAATAATGTGCTTATTATAAAGTGTTACTAAAAATTACTAAATTACTTTGACTGTTTTTTTTAGCTAAATATACAACAACTTACCCTAAAGCCGGATTATAAACGGCGTAATTAAGTAAAATATTCTTCATTATCTCTACATTGTAATTGTTTTCCCCAGCGAAGAAGGGGTTTCCCCTGTCAGTTCGCACAACGTCCTTCTCGATAACACTCTGGACGTTTTTCCAAAACACCGCGTGCTGTTCGGGAGTCATTTTCTCCAACCTTTTCCTTGCGATTTCTTCGTACTCTTTTGTTCTTATTTGTAATATTATTTCTCTCTCATCATAACTAGAATTATATGGGTAGCAGTGCAGCAAAAATGGCCAAACTTCTCGTCTCAACTCCTTGTCGAGTCCACCAAAGAAAACACATTTTCTTAAAAATAGATCGTCTTCGATCATTCCTTTACCATTCATGATTTTACCATAAAAAAGTTCAGGAGTGATTTTTGGTACTTTTTCCTCTTCGGGATGCTGTTCTGATTTCTGAACTTCTGGACGACATACCATGAAGTGTCGATAGGGTAAGTTAGATTCCTCGGAACCTAAAAAATAATAATTTATTTTTAAATCAGCTTCACGCTGTATCCCGCACACAGCAGGGTAGGCAGAGGGAATCCAGTGTTAAGACACTCTGTTCTCCACTTTCTACCGAATTCTGGAGGCATTGCGTGTTGAGTGGCAGAACTCACCGCCGCGCTTGTCCTCGACACCAGAGCGAAGAAATGGAAATATAAATTTAAGTAAATATTTCATCTCCTCGAGTGGGGATCGAACCCACAACCAGTCGGTTTTACAGTCACACCTCGTGCCGCTGCGCCACCACTGGCCTCAAATTTTTAAAAATAAATTAGTAAATTTATACCATCAACAAAAGCTATAAATAAATTACAGAGTACAGACTATTCGAACTAAACTAAACTTTCAAATAGAAGGAAGGTAAAGTGATTATAATTATTATATTATGGAAATCCAATAAGTCATTTAATTTACATATAATTAATAAAATTTCAACCTAAATGAAAATAGTAATGTAAACGTAATAAATATTCGATATCGCTATTTGAAATGATATCAAGTAGCCACATGTGTATCTGTTGTGGTAATAGGACCAGTGACCTTTGGTTTGGTAATTATAGTCATCAGATACTTATCTTAAATACATATCTCAGTAATACTATTATTAAAGATACCTATATAGATTATAAGAAATTGAATAGAAAATCAGAAATGTCGTGGCGCAGGGACATAAGTGTACGACTGTAAACGCGACGGATTGTGAGTTCGATTTCCAGTACAGGAAATGAAATATATGTATATTTTCATTTCTATTTTCATATAATATTTTCATTTCTTCGCTCTGGTAACGAAACTTTGAGTTCGGACAATAAACATGTAATGTTTCTAGAATTCAACGGAAAATGGGCAACGGAAGTGGTTCCCTCTGCCTACACTGCTATGTATAAGATATACAGTGAAGCTGAAGAAAAATAATAGAATATAAAACGCTTCATTTTATTTTAACAAATATATGATTACCTGGAGTAAGTTTAATATTGTGCAGTAGAGAATGCCACCTGTGCAATACTTGGGCTAGGTGATCGAGCCCGCCGTGATGGAAGTGCAATATCTTGTATTGGGACTCCCTGGACGCCACCACGAGCTGCCCACAGGTGCAGTTGTCGTCGTTGAAGAATAACCGCAAAGATCGCATCTGGCTTAGATCTACTGAGAATCTGGATCAAAAAATTAAATGGTTTGTAATAGGCATTAGCACACAAAAGTACCACTGTATGCTCGTTTGTCTTGTATTTTTCATAATTTTATTATGATTGTAATGAAAATTAATTTCTAATGTCCTCGAAAGGACATTCATCATCTCATCTCTTACCAAAACCCCATGTTCTAATTCCATACGTATTTACAACGAAATTCATAGTTAAATTCAAAGATAACAAACATATTTTCTTGTATTTAGAATTAAGAATTCATAAATATTTGCTAACAGGACTGGACTTCAATGAATTTGTTTATAAAATTTACTATATGTCTTCCTTTGAGTATACCTATTGTCAAAGAGATGTCGATATTTCAATACTATTCGCTTTTTGTATGTGAATGATTGATGAGAAGTGTACCTATATGTATTCAAAATTTGCTTTTATAGATTATAAATATATATTTATGTTTTATACGTTATATTATTTACTTGAGGCCAGTCGTGGCGCAGCGGCACAAAGTATGACTGTAAATCGACTGGTTGTGGGTTCGATCTCCACTCGAGGAGATTAAATATTTACTTAAATTTATATTTCCATTTTCTTCGCTCTGGTGTCGAGGCAAAACACCGCGTTGATTTCTGCCACTCAACCCGCAATGCCTCTAGAATTCGGCAGAAAGTGGGGAACGGAGTGTCTTAACATTAGGTTCGCTCTGTCTACCCTGCTGTACGCGGGATACAGTGTGAAGCTGATTTATTTATTTATTTTTATTATTTACTTATGAGATTAATTTGTCAGAACAGTAGTTTTTTTTATTTCTAAATACACATTATGGAAAGATTAATATATATAATAGTTTATTTAACAGATACCAAAGCTATATTATTAGCAACTATTGCACCATATTTGGTAAACGATCGTAAATATTATTGAATTCTTATAATATTTTCAACTAGAGGGCGCGCGCGGCTTCGCCCGTTTATTAGGAGTGAATTCTAAAAAAACTACGAAACACGTGTTCAATAAAATATTATTAACAGTCTGAATTTAATATTTTATAAAAATCGGTGGCAATTTAAAAAAAAATCCATATAAACTTTTAACCCCTTATTTGAACCCTTAGGGGATGAATTCTTAAAAACTATGAAATACGTGTTCAATGCAATATTTTTAAGAGTCTGAATTTCAAATTTTATAAAAATCGGTACAGATTAAATTTTTTTTCCATACAAACTTTCAACCCCTATTTCATCCCTTTAGAGTTAAAATTTTTGAAATTCCCTTCTTAGTGGATGTCCAGAATATGAAAATAAACATCTGCCCAAATTTCACGTTTCTACCATCAGCGGTTACGGCTCTGCGTGCGTCTTACCTCAGTCAGTCAGCACAAGTCCTTTTATATATATAGATAATAATAATAACTAATATTTTCAGAGAAGAACGCATTTATCTCACGTACGTACGCATATTCCAGTCCAATTCAGTCAGGACTCAGGATCATTAGAACGTAATGGTCACATTCCAGACAGACGAGGCCTGAGGGAATGCGAGGGAACTACTAATGGCAGTCGGTAGTAGAAATACATGTATGTATGTATTCGTATATAAACTTTCGACATGTTTGCTTTAATTTTTATTGTATAAATAGAAATATCATAATATTAAAATATTTGTTATTGTGTTGTTGTGAAATCGGTTTCAACTTTTATATAGGGAAATATACACTTTATATATTTAATTTTCCTGTTCTCATCTTTAAAATGCACAGAAATTTGAGAAAGACAGTGAAAAAAATATAAATGTCACTGGCTCCCTCTGCCTGAGTGCCTTGTGCCTATTTAAAAAAAGTAAAGAGATGTGTGTAGGACCTAGACCTTCTATGTTAAATAGTGTACAAAATACAAACTGTATCAAATTATTATAATAAATTTTAAAAAATAAATAAAATAAACAGTTCTTTAATTATGGCCTCCCTGTTGAACATCGTATAAATCGTATGTATTTTTTATACATTTTTAAAGTGTTATTCCACACTGGTCAGAGCGCCTGGTCGGTTTCTAGGAGGCGCGGGTTCGAGTCCTGCTACGTTCAAATTTTTATAGGTTTTCTCTAAATAAGTATCGTATGTACATATTGTATGGTATGGTACGTAAGTATGTTGTATTGTATAAATCACAGGTTCCCAACCAGTGGTCCGCGGACCACCAGTGGTCCGTAGAAGCCTAAATTTGGTCCGCGAACGATTTTAATTTTATGACTGGGGATGGTGAGGCGAAGTTTTTGTTTGATTATCACAGTTAATTTTTATTATATCTGCATGCATAGTGGTCCCTGCTCCCAAGAAGGATATATAAGTGGTCCTTGATCAAGAAAAGGTTGGGAATCCCTGGTATAAATTAATTAACTTTGTATTGTTAGACAATCACTCATGAAATTTGAGTGTTGAGTGTGGATTAAAATCCTAAAGGGTAATCCCTAAATCCTTGTTGTGGTTTTGGCTTGCAATTTGATCAACTGTGTTAGCTTAGGGCTTCGTTGTTAATTCCTTTGAAAAGACTACCAATAACAATCGTATAACCTACCTATAATCGTATAAATGTAAGTACTACTTGGAGTTGGATATACATTTATATTAATTAGTTTATTTATCATTTACATATATTTTTTTCTTTATTTCTATACATGTAAAGAAAAACCGGTAAGTGCGAATCGATACCGCCCATCGAGGGTTCCGTATCAATTTGCATGGCAGTAGGTCAGCGGGAGCGTGACTTATAAAAGTTAATAAACTACTACGTATGCAATTTTTTTTTAATGAAATTATTTTATTCTATTCGATAACCTACTTATTTGGATTTTCTCCTTTGATTCTATTGTTAATTCTTACTTATTGCCAAATCTCACTGCACATATTTTACTATCATAGGCCCAAGAGAACCATCCTGTAGGTTTTGATTACGCGGCCAATTTTATATAAAATTCAGCAGAAACGATAACATCATTTTTTTTTTTAAAAGAAAATATAATCGGGTCGCATACTTCTGTATGTAAAAGATAGGAAAACAGTCGCACAGAACTCAAAAAGTAAATAGCAATAAGTAATATATAGAAAGGCTCTAAGTCTAATCAGTCTGCTGGTTATTGCGCCACTGAACTACGTACCCACTTATAAGAAAAAAAAAATCACGCTGTATACACACAGCAGGGTAGGCAGAGGGAACCTAGTGTTAAGACACTGTCCTCACTTTCCGCCGAGATTTGGAGGTATTGCATGTTGAGTGGCAGAACGGACACCAGAGCAAAGAAATGAAAATATAAATGTAAATAAATATTTCATTTCCTCTAGTGGGGATCGAAACCACAACTAATCGATTATACAGTCACAATTGTGCCCCTGCGCCACGACTCTTGTTCTTAT
Organism: Heliconius erato x Heliconius himera; assembly: GCA_013421005.1. NCBI lineage: Eukaryota > Metazoa > Arthropoda > Insecta > Lepidoptera > Nymphalidae > Heliconius > Heliconius erato x Heliconius himera. Next base: position 9,667 of record JAATLQ010033790.1, on the reverse strand, counting down.
ATTATTGAGTCTGCTATTTTCTTAAGATAGATATTTAGATATATATCATATGTACCTATATTAAATTATTATATTTTTTTGGTAAAATTGATCCTGTATTCAAATTTATTTATAAAAAATCCATACTTATTAATAAACAAAATTTTATGTCCTTGTTGTTGTCGTTTTTATTGTAATTGTTTTATCATATAAAAAAGATATCTTTTAATTACGCAGTGTTTAATAAATAGGTAGTATTTAGAAAAAATAAACTTGTAAAAATGATCTAAAGTATATAATGCAATGAAACTGTATGTCGCTTCCGCTGCATCCTTTTAACATGACCCAATATAGTGTAACATTAATTATGCTACACTATTGTTTTTTAGCTTCACGCTGTATCCCGCAGACAGCAGGGTAGGCAGAGGGAACCTAGTGTTAAGACACTCCGTTCCCCACTTTCCGCCAATTTCTGGAGGTATTGCGTGTTGAGTGGCGGAATTCTACGCCGCGCTTTCCGCTCGACACCAGAGCGAAGAAATGGAAATATAAATGTAAATAAATATTTCTCTCCTCGAGTGGGGATTGAACCCACAACCAGTCGATTTACAGGCACACTTTATGCCCTACGTCACGACTGGCCTTTACACTATATTGGGATGGTATTCGTGTTTCGAATAAAATAAATATATATTTAACAAGAAAAGAAAAACGTAACACAGACCATACAAAACAAACATCATAATATATTCGATACAACATATTTTTAAATACCTACTAACTTGGAATATATATGTAAGTAGCTGTTGTTACGTAAATTTCTTGAGAAGTTAAATTAGATTGTAAACACTTGTCACTCACCTTCGACACTTTAATGGTTGTCGCCTTTGCGGTACAGGGGAGCTGTGGACACTGTCTGGAAAGACCAAGTTGTGCTTTAGTGCCAAAAACTCCGGCGTACTCATCCAATTAGGGTTCCCTTCGTCACAAGAACTCATCGACAGAGATCTCATAAAGCTTCCCGATACTGAATCAGGGGTCAGATCTACGTTCTCTATATTTGGATTAGCAATTGTAATGTTAACTGACGTCATAGACTGTGAGCGCACATGCCGGTCATATTCGAATATTTGATCCTTCGATTCATCCTTTTCTATAGATACAAAAACATCATCTTTACTAGAATCCATGGATTTAATAGTTGGCTTTGAGCTTGAGGACAGCTCCTCTTGCGTCGTATCATTTTGCGTATACCTCGTGTCACTAGATTTTACGCTTTGTTTGTCCGAATTGGAATTAAGACTTGTGGTTTCGGATGAATCGGAGAAAGCGTTATCGTTGTTACGATACTTCCTCGGCTTTTCCGGTAGAGATTTCTGTCGTGGTATATCTTGAGGATTTGTGGGTCTCATGTACACAATTTCATCGTTGGGACTGCTTTCTACAGCAGACGGGCACTTCCTTAAAGTGGAATTAGGTATCCAATTGAGGAACAGCGTAGGACGTTTGGCGTTATTATGTTGATCGGTAAACACCTTCGTGGTCACAGTCAAGTAGCCAGGATGATGTATGATATCCAGCTCGTGTCTCGCGATCGTCGGTGGGTGCACGCACACGTTATTTTTACAAAACAAAATTTCGTTGTCTACATAGTCGTGGGGCTCCTCGTTGTCGTCGAACTCCAGTCCTAGGAAATAGCTGGAAGCGCGTTTTATGAGATCGGGCAGAGGCATGTTGGTTCACATTTCTGGTTTGGTTCCAATATTGTGAAATATCGTTATCACTCGCGTCGAACTCATTTGAGCGTTGCCAGAGTACTGGTCGACGCGCATGTAAACACCCACACTGGGTTAAATGTCTATGTTGATAACGCGGTATTGATCGGAGCCGGCGCTCGGAGGACGTCAGCTGTGGCTGTGACACAATACACCGACGTCTCGCTCATATTACGCATGTCCGACACTGTTAAACTGTAATCTGTGATTTATTTTTTAGTTTTTTGTAAATGTACAATTATAAAAATATATTTGTGTGGGTAGGTATTTAAAAATAATACACACATGCATAAATAAAATATTGTGCTCGTTTGTATTTATTTTTAATGAACTCAAAGAGTGAGCGCAATATACCTACATACCTATTTAATATATTTTGTAACTCTCATAGTTGTACGACACGATATTTTTTTAGGCAAGGAAAAAAATTACCTGTTGATTTTTCATAAACGTACTTAGTCTAGTATGTAACTAAAGTCTAAATTGTACTCCCGAGAAGTAGCTAATGAAAAGTCTAAAATTAAATTTGCCATCTATGGCAAATTTAGGGACGGTGAAGTTGACCGTACTATACAAAATCTTTAAATAAGTAAGCAGTAAATAGAGAACAGATTGAGTTGAAGATATGTAAAAAAATTTTTTAAATATATATATATATACGAAGTATCGTATATAATTTATAATTGTTCTATATATAGAGAAGTTCATGTTCTATATATAATTTACAATTCTTATGTCCGGAATAAATATAGATAAACTTAAGATGGCGTTTTAAAAGTAAATATGTGTAGCAACTAGCAATGATTGAATAAATCCTGTACTTTCGATAAGTACCTAGTTACATACTTAATATGAGTTCATAATGGCCATTCTTTATTTTTACTACTCACTCAGGTATAAATTTTGTTATGTCAAAACTATTATACTTTTAGTATGACATTACGTATTATACAAATAAGGTTACATAAAAAAATAAATGTTCTTTAAATATATATATATATTTTTTATTTTTTTGCTGTGTTAGTCATATCACCAAACTACCCTCGTTAGAATTTTTTTGTTGAAATTTGAAAGGTAAACTTTAGTTGAAAACAATAGTGTTGCCTACCAGTAATTTTATATTACACACTAGCGGCCCGCCCGCGGCTTCGCCTGTTTGAACTAAATGATTATTTATTTAATAAACGGAATTGACAGACAACTATAATGTTTTCTAATATGATTTTTATTACTTTAATCTGTAATCTTCTAATGTGATTTTTTTACTACATTGATTCAATGCTCAAAGTATATTATTAAAATATCAAGTATCAACATTGGTCATACTTTTTAATTCAAAACAATCAAAATCCTTATAGAAATTACGATAAATTCTTATAGAAATTATAGTTGTCAGTCAATTCTGTTTTTTATATCAATATTCATAAACTTTTTCAAGAGGGTGGAGCTGCGGGCGGGCCGCTAGTATTAATTATCCCGAGATTCCCCAAAGAGGGAAACGAACCCACAACTGCCACATTTACCTCATTTCGGTTCGGGCCTGGTGTCGAGGCAAAGCAGCGCAGCGTTGAGTTCCGCCACTAAACACGCAAGGCCTTCAGATATCGGCGGAAAGTGGGGAACGGAGTGCTTTAGCACTAGGTTCTCTATGCCTACCCTGATATGTTGGATACAGTGTGAAGCTGGTTTAATTTGGTTTAATTTAACTATATGGATTTTTGTTAACGTTACAATTATTGACTGTTATCATATATGTGCTTCGAATAATAAATGAAAAATAAAAAAAAACAATTTTACATATTAGTTTTATGATAATGTAATAATATAATATAAGTTTATTTTTAACAAAAATAATTAATTTTCGCTTAGAACACAAAAATTAAAAGCACCTACGTAAAAAGGAGCGCCGCAATGTTTTTTGCGTGAACGCCGCATGATGGCGTTTCCGTTGCATAATTATTAATTGACGCATGCGCCACACATTGCAATCAGCTGTCAGAAAGAACATAATCACGTAAAAAACAAAATTATTTGTGTCTTTAGATAATTCCCGTCAATATGGCGGGGCAAAATCCAGGATCACCAACTGACTTTCAATATTTTTATGAGGATGAAGTGTATAAAATCAACAACCGCGGCCAAGTTGTATTCGGCCTGGTATTGGAGAATTATGAAGCCAATTCCAGTGATCAGGAGAGCGACATAGAAACACCTATACAAAAAGGCGAAATTCGTGTGGTCTGGCACCCATCAGGCACTGAGCGTGTTATCTCAGAAAAATCGGTAAGCTCCCACTAATAGTGGATACCATCAGTGTTTTTTTGAATAATTTAAACTATTATTATATAAAAAGTTCATAAACAAAGTCTTATACGATATTGGCGTACTAATAAAATGTGATTAATTTTACTATTATTTTTGAGGGTATTTTATGATGAATGCATTCAATAAAATATTGTGTGAAAAATTAAAATTCTACCTACAAGTAAGATTAAAAAAAAATTAATTGTCAAATACTTAAGTTGTTTTCTTTTCTTGAATTATCTATTAATTTATGTTGTAGAATTGCATTTATCCTTATTAGTCCTTATAAGTGTATACAATTTTACATGTTAAATAAATAATCAACTTTTATGTTATGATTCAGCCAGCAAGATATTTCATTGCAGACTATCTTATAAATAATAGATTTCACCTTGTAATCACATCAAATATAGATGAACTATAAGGCACTTATACAAATATACTACTTTTAATGGATATAATAAGACATCTACTGAATTTATAAATGTATTTTAAATTCAATAATATTAAACAAATTAATTTTTAGTATTGTTATTGTATTACATAAATAAAGATATTTAAGCAACTTTATGTATATAAAATTAGTTTTAACCACTTTTCATATTCCTAAAGTGTTATTCCACACTGAAGAAAGAAAAATACTTTTTAGAATATATATAAAAATTTGAACATAGTGTGATTTGAACTCGTCCAAGCATTTTGAATAACTAAGCCCAGAAAACGTTAAAAATTTTATGTTTTCTGAAAAATTGTTTTTAACCAGTTTTCTCTAATCATATTTTGTGTACTTCAACATCAAATTGAACTGCTTTAGAATTATTATGACACTTGAGATTATATTATATTTAATTAGTAATTAATATGAATGTAAAAACAGTACAGATTGTAAATACCTTATTTTATTACAAAGTACAATTTTTTATTCGTCTTAAATACTGTAAAATAAATATAACTTTTTATTGCATTCATAGTGCAGCAGCACCTCACTGTACACACAATGTTTGTAGGTTCAATCTGGAGTAGAAAACACTATTATAACAATCTGTTTACTTCGCTGTATGCAGCATGCAGCAGCAGCATATAATATAACTTAGGCTAGTTGTTGCACAGACACACAAAGTGTGACTGCAAAATCGAGTGGTCATGGGTTCGATCCCCACTCAAGGACATGAAATATTTATTTAAATTTATATTTTCATTTCTTCGCTATGGTGTCGAGGCGATGGGTGGCGTTGAGTTCCGCCACTCAACACGCGATGTCGTCAGATTTCGGTGGAAAGTGGGGTATGGAGTGTCTTAACACTCTGCTTATTATGTTGTGTGGGATACAGCATGAATCTGATTTATTTTATTTTTTTAATATAATTTATTGCTTAACAGGTTGGCCTAGCAGACCGTTCACTTATGCCAGGAGATGTAGTAAGACGTCTCATTGCGGGCAAAGACACCCAGCGTGGCTACTGCAGAGACATTGTGATGACAGCAGCATTACAGATTGTGGGAACTAAACATGTTATACCAAATGTAGCGAGTGAAAGATTACAGCCATTAGAAGAATTCACACCTGATTTGGCTGTATGTCTTGATTCTTGGGTGGGAACATCGAAGGTAAGTTTATTTTTCTTGTGCTTCTCGCTGTATCCTGCATATAGTAAGATAAGCAAAGGGCAAACCTATAGTTAAGTATCAAAATGCCACTCTTCATTTTGTTACCAGAGCAAGGAAATAAAAATATTAATTTAATTCAATTTCAACAATATATTCGAAGTTTTATTGACTATTAATTATTATTTATTATTTTAAGAAGAACTCATACCTTACAAAAGACTCAGAAATTTAATTTCACACACAAAGCCTTTTTAAAGACTAATAAAATATGTGTTGTGCTTATTAGTTGAATTTACTACTTGATTTGAGTGTTTTCATATTAGGTTCCAGTTAACCAACTATCCAATAGCATTTAATATTCTGCAACTTTTCTAAATATATACATATTTTATATTTTTAAAGACATTACTTTCACTTATGATGTTTTTTTTTGCTTCAGGCGGTACACAGCAAACTTCGTCTAGTTTCCACGGATGGTTCCAGACTAGAATATCCAGATTTAGACACATGTCCTCTAGAAGATTACTCTATGAGGCGTCGTCGTGCAACTCCTTATTCCTCGTCAGAGTTTTATCCAGGCCAAGTAGTTTATGGTCCCCTTGGATCTCTGGACAGTGCAAACTGGCTCCACATGACCAAGGAAATGAAAGTGGCCAGAAAGCACAAGATGCATGATTATAAGGTATGTATATGTTTAAATGTATTAAAATTAATAAATTGTTTATTACAGTGAAACTTTTTGTTATATTATAGCCAAATTATACAATTTTTACTGTGTTGTTTCATCTAAATATGTTCAGCAGTTTTTGCATGAAAGTTTATCAAGTATGCATACATCGTCACAAACCTTTATATTAACAATATTAAGTAATATAGTAAGATTTATATTATAATCTTGATTTCTAAAATGCAGAATGCATTGAATGCAGCAAGTAATTAGAGATGTACTACATATTTTATGGACTTTTATTACACCATTTCACAATTGATGTCTGGTGTATTTATATTTATTTAAGTGGGAATATAATCCTTACCCACTGTTTGTACAGTTAGGTCCTTCTAAACTGTGCTACATTGGTGATAACTGACACAACATATATAAATAATTTACATAATAAATAAAATATATTTTATTAATCTCATATTATGTTGAATATTGTTATTATTAAATTGTCAATTAACTAGGATGTAAAGCATCTATTAGTTGATTATGAATCATTTATTATTATCACATGAATAATTTATTACATTATTGTTAGTGGTATTAAAAATATTTTTTTATTTGCTTGTAAGACTAGAGAGAAATTAGACACTATATTTTCTGCTTTCCGCTCGCAACCCTCGAATTCGAGACGTTGGGTCTTCAGTGGCGGAACTAAACGCTACGGTTTGACTTGCTAGAGTAGGAAAATAATTTAACTATAATCATATAGAACCCACCAATTGTATTTAGGGACAGATTTTGTTCCACTGCGTCTGCTTGATGTTAAAAAAGATTATGAAATCTAGAAAAAAAATATAAATTAGTTTTATAGGAAACGTATAAAAAAATTAACGCACCTTTTTATCGTACGGTCATCGTGTCGTAGGTGCCTTGTATTGTATTATTGTTTATTTATTGGTGCCTGATATTGTCAGTAGCTGTAAAAAAAAATAATTTGATTTTAGGATTTTTCTTATTTTGGATTATTTCCTTCTCGAATTGCGCCCAAAAGTCCAGCAAGCCTAACCTTAGAGCGGCCACAACTCGTCGGCGGTACTGTAATTGGTGTATGATGTTCTGTTGCAGTTCACCGTGGAGGCGGTGGTGACGGAGAGTGTAAGCGTGCACTGGCAGTGCCGCGCGCTGTGCACGCAGCCGGCCGACGCCACGACGCTGCACCAACCGAAATTCCTTGTTGAAGGTGACTATTATATTTTTATTTAACTTACTAGCTTTTTTTTGCCCGTGGCTTCGCTTGCGTCTAATTCTGATGATTTTGTGGAGACTTTTAAGAAATGCCTTAATGGGAACGGAGTGTTAGACACTACGTTCTGCGAATAGGCATAGGGAGCCTAATTTCCTCTCTTTCAAACATGTAAGAAGAGAAAAACGAACTGATTTTTTTTGTTATATATTACGAAAAAAAAAGTTGAGGCCAGCCGTGGCCACAAAATGCAATACCTCCAGAACTCGGCGTAAAGTGGGGAACGGAGTGTCTTATTTAACACTAGGTTCCCTCTGCCTATCCTGCCGCGTGCGGGATACAACGTGAAGCTGAAAAAAAATTTATGTTATGTAATACGATAGAACGCAGGTTGTTCGCCCACATAGTTACATGATTTAGCAACAAGTGACATAATCTTAAATAAATCAATACAAACCTCGCTCAGCCTTTTACAATTGTAAGTTCAAGGCGCGCTATAAATATTACAATCGATACAGATAAGTATGAATTGTAAATTAAGATGTGTACAAGGAATCTTAGATTTTTTTAACTAATTTTGTCAAAATTTGTAAAATTTGACTTTAAAAATATTGTGTGAGATGTAATGTAGGATGTAATAAATGTATATTGAATATTATGTGAGAGGTCAGTCGTGGCGCAGGGGCACAAAGTGTGATTGTAAACTGGTGTGTGGGTTCGATCCCCATTCGAGGAAAATATTTATTTAAATTTATATTTTCATATCTTCGCTCTGGTGTGGATGTAAAGCACGGCGTTGAGTTTTGCCATTCAACACTCAATGCCTGAAGAATTCGGCGGAAAGGAGTTAAGTCTTAACACTACGTTCTCTCCGCCTACCTTGCTGTGTGCGGGATACAGCGTGATTTTATATTTTCAATTTTTTAATTTTGTGTATTTTTTCGTGCGAAATAATAAGAAGAATAATAGATTTAATAAACTAAAAATGAATAAATATGTTTATTTAGTCTTTTATTTTCGCGATTATAATACATATTGTATGAAACTATTTTAATCGGATTATTCGCATCTATTACCTTATACTAGTCTACCTTTGACCATGGAGTATTCTCCATGGTCAAAGGTAGACTAGTCTACCAGTGGATTTCCAATTCCCAAGGACCGAAGGATAATGATAATAAAATTTATTACGGACTTTTGATCCATATTTTTTTTTCTATTACATATTTACTTAATCTATGTTAGTAACATTTTTTTCCTTATTATTTACCATTTATCCTTCTATCCATTTTATTGTATGGGTATTGGTTCAATGCCTTCACAGAGGGCTTTCCATTTTAATCTAATAAAGGGGAATGGAAAGTTGCTTAATAGTGTCAAAGGGATGGGGAGGGGACCTCTTAAAGTCAAGATATCCGATTTCTAAATGTAATATAGAAACATAATTAAGTAACTGCTGTTTTAGTAAAATAATCGTATGATAAAAAAAGTCATTAAATTAGTTATATTTATGTCTTTTTTAGTTATATTTAGAATATATAGCGTTGATTTTTTGTTTTGTATTGTTACATTGTATTACATTTTTAAACTTATATTTCTTGTTCCCAGGGGATGATCTGAAAAAGCTTAAGTTGCTAAACGTGTTCGAGCCTTGTACACTGCAGGTCGGTGATAGGAACTTCCTTACTATTGGTTCCGAAGACACGTTTGTGAGCAAAAAGCAATGGAGGAAACAGCAGAGTAAGTTTTGTTATTATGTTTTTGTTATGTTATTAAGATGTCCAAAGGATTAACAGATATATATTTTTAATTTTAAAGTGAGGCCAGGCGCAGCGGCACTGGCTGGTTATGGGTTGGATTCGATCGAAATATTTATATTTTATATTTATAGAATATTTATATTTAAACATTTATATTTTCATTTCTTCGCTCTGATATCGAGGCAACGCGAAGCGTTGAGTTCCGCCTCTTAACACACAATGCCTGCAGAAGTCGGCGGAAAGTGAAAAATGAGTGTTTTAACACTAGGTTCCCTTTGTCAATATAGTTGTGTGCAAGCTGATTGCTGATTTTAAAGTCAGTGAAGAAGGAAAC
>JAATLQ010033789.1:0-19336 GCA_013421005.1 Heliconius erato x Heliconius himera | reverse complement strand
GGGCGCGCCGCCGCGTCGCCCCAGTCGCTGTCTCGCTAGCGCCGCGACTCGTCGCCTGCCGCCTCTCCCGCCTGCGCCTCGCTAACATGAACTGACAGAGCGACCGACGCGACCACGCGAGTGCCCCGCGACACCGCGACCGCGACACCCAGCGGACTTGTATGACTGTTGTGCCTCAGTGAATTCAAATTAAATATGCTTATTTTTTAATATTATAGCTTTTAAAATATAAAAGGAAAGGGTTAGTAAAATAATAATGTTGTTTAACTTGTATATTATTTTAAAACGTTAAACTTGTGCTTGGGCTGTGTTAAATATAACAAAAAAAAAATAAACTTTGAAGGATATCTCTGTGGTAAGAATAAACTGAAAGCTAACGTAATATACTTAATGTTATAAAATAATAAAATATATTTTTTTAAATACAGATGGAACAATTCTAATCATATTTTTTTTGAATAGACATTAATTAAGAGAAATCAGTAACATTCCATCAATACCGAGAAATTATATTTTGTATACCTACATATACCTGAATATAACGTTTAATGGCAATTTATTTAGATTTTAAAATAACAGAATATTATATATGGCTTTTCAAATATAGCTCATAACTATGGAATGCTTAAATTAATATACTTAACTCATAGTATCCAAATTAATATTAAAATGACAAGAGATCGTAAGTTAAAGCAGATTAAAAATGAATGCAAATAGTACTTTTGTGTGTGTCGCATAAACTTCGTTACCGTTAAGAGTAAAAAAGCTCTTTGTATCCGCAAGAACTTAAAATTAATATATAAATGGATTTTGGCCAATGCCAACTGCAGTAATCTGTTAAATTTTCTACATTATTGAAGTAAGTAAGGTAATTGTAACATAAGATTTTTTTAAACATTGTGTAATCAACATTATTTAGAACTATATTTTTTTTGGAAAAATCCTAAACTACTTCTAATATTTCTGTTTTTTAGTAAAAGAATTAATTGAAATGTGCTTAAAACAACTATTGCATATTTTTACTGTAAGACCAGAACACCAAACACTATTAATTAAAAAACTATGATACAGACAAAAAATCTACAATAAAAGATTATAAGAGATTATATAGAAGTCATTCATTAGTGGTCGATCATAATCAGTTTTCAATATTCTAGTCAATCATAATAGTTATTGTCATACGGACAATATTATTATTATTGATTATATTGAAAATCTATTGAGTATATTGAAAATTTCATTGTATTTATATTATTTTTTTACAATCTTTTGGACCTATTATAGCTCATATGGAACCTGTATCCTTACTCAATTTTTCCTAAGAATAGGCAGAGGGTAGTGTTAAAATACTCCGTTCTACACTTTCCGCCGATTTTTTCGGCGGAACTCAACGCCGAGCTTTTGCCTTTGTAAAATATTAATAATATTTCTCTCGAGGATCTTTGAGGATCGAGGGAATCAAGCCCACAACCGTCGCGTTATAGTCACACTCTTGTGCCCCAGCGCCACGACGGCCTCCATCCAACATAAGAACACGTATAAAACTCTTAGCAAAAAGTAATCAGCTTGATGAACATTTTTCGTTGGCTTATACAAATCACAGGTCCAGACCATCTTATGTGAGAGATCAACTACACTATAACATAATAAAGTATATGAAAGTGACATCTTGAGAATTATTGTTTAGCGAAATGGACATTTTTAGTTGACATTTGAAAGACAAGGCTCTAAAATGTTTTATGTCCATAAAGATATCAGCAACTCCATAATATAAATAGATGGAACGCCCAAACTTTATTGGAATGGTTCCTTGAAAGTGTAGTAAATTATTCAATATTCCTTTCGCGTTGAAGTATATTCGTAACAGTACTCCGCGCTTGGTCTAAATAAAAATAATTTAAATATAATCATCCCCCCGAGAGGAAATCTAGCCCACGACTCATATGTTATACCACTACACAACTTTATGCTAGCAAATTGGTCAACACTAGCCTTTGATAGTAATCACCAATGTTTCAACAGCAGCAAAATGCTGTGGAGATGCGGTCTTTTCGTAGGATAGCCGGAGTCAGCTTAGCTGATCGAATTTGCAATAAAGAAATACATAAAATGGCAGATACTGGTGAGGATGCCGTAATGAGAATCAGGAAGAACGTGCAGAAGATTTAGGCACGTCGAACTAGTGAGTGATGAAAGAATGATAAAAAAGATTTATGAAAGAAAATTGAGCAGTAAGAGAAGTAGGGGGACCCTCGGCTGACCTCCGAAATCTTAGTAGCAACGATACTGGAGATAGGTCACGTAAAAGCATGAGGGCTCCCCGAGGGGCATGTACGTGTATGAAGAGGTTGATGACAGCAGACTAGGGAAAATGTATGCATAGACCGCAACGAAATATTATAGAAAAATATGTTAAATTATTCTAGAAATCACTAAATTTACACTTTAAATAACGAAATTGTTTTTCTTATGGAATAATATCATATTTTTTATTCAATTTATTTTTTATTCTTTTTTTATTTAAAAGCTGGTGCTTCCCGTGTTTCATTTTAATTTGATCCATTTCTGACAATGGCATCCATAATTGAATTGATGAAAATCACATAAGTCTTAAATAAAATATGTGCGCGAAAAACGGACAAATACCTCAATATTCCGCCATCCAGTTACGACGATTCTTTCTTTACTGGGAAGGATACATTTCAAGAACAGTTTAATGAATGTTTGATTAGGTTCTAATTATGGGAAGCGGTAGAAATTGAAGAAGTCGGTTTTATCAGCATCATATTAAAAAAATATATTTAAACGAAATTGCATTCTAGACAAAGTATTTAGTAATATATTACTATGAATTAACTGTCTATCCCAGTGTTTCCCAATCTCTTTTGTGCCATGCCCCACTTTAACCTTTCTAAAATTTCTAATGTCCCCCTATTATAAAAATGAAATCAAATACTTATCAATTATATCTACACAATATATGTGAATATTAAATCAACGAACTATTGCAACAGTTTTGACGGACACTTATTTCAAATTAACACCAACTGAATGATGTGAGACACCATGTACATTGCGATGGGCCCGTGGTCTCCTTGAAGACTCCAATCACCCAGTTGATATTTTGATCTCGTCAAACGAAATTATACCTAATAATTATTTACGGCAATGATTTAAGAATTTAACTTTTTTTGTTAAATTTGGCACCGATGACCTACTAGACTTATGCATTGGATATAATGGGTCGAAGCGAAAGGGTTAAAGTTGTACCGAGTTCATTTTTGAATAGCCCCCCTTAACTATTTAATTACTCCCCAGTGGGGCGTGGATCCCACGTTGGGAAACACTGGTCTATCCCGCAAACCACAAAGAACATTAGGTAAGTGTGTAATACTATTTAATTTGTGTCGTTTTATTTATGATGCACCGACTTTAACCCGCTTAGTAAAATGTATTTAAACTTTCTATTTATTCCTATTTTAGTCGATCGTCATATTTAAAATATATATCCAATATGGGCTCTACATAAATATAAATATGTTCTTTATTAGTGCTGTAAAGCTAACCAACAAATCGATCATGACAACTGCTTGTTTAGTATTTTCACTATATTATAATATGCTAAAAAACATTGTGAAATAATTATAAATATTTTAATGAATAGATTTCATATTTAAGTAATATTATACAATGATAAAAAATCTATTTCAATTAGAAAACTAAATCAGTTTTAGCCAATGTGTTGTTTGTTGTAATGAATAACGAACATACATAATATTTTTTAATGATTTGAAAGAAACTTATTATTAACACCTTCTTAACAATATATTCGCACAACTGTCAACCTTTATCAATACATACAAATTTAATATAATTATTATACTTTTTATAGCTACACGCCGTATCCCGCACAAAGCAGAGTAGGCAGAGGGAGAACCTAGTGTTAAGATACTCCGTCCCCATTAAGACATTTCCGTTCCCCACTTGCACGAGTTCTGGGGGCAAAGTATATTGAGTGGCGAAATTCTACGCCGCGCTTTGCAACTTTACCAGATGATAGACTTTGCGATATGAAAATATTAAAATTCAATTCCTCGAGTAAACATCGAACTCACAACATGTCGCGCTTATAGTCTCACGCTTAAACCCATGCGTCAGGACTGATCTGGTCTGGATTATTACTTACTTAGTTTCACGCTGTATCCCTCGAGGGGTAGTCAGAGAGAACGGAGCGCCAAACACTACGGTCTCTTCATACCTCTTTCGCCTCGTCCACTGTCATCGACCTATTCATACATGTCCTCCGGGGAGTCCTCACGCTTTTTACGTGAAACTCCTCCATGCATTGAGCATAGCATATAGTAGGCAATTTACATTCAAGTCACCTAAATTCACTCTCATGTCACTTTGTTTCACTCCTTGGTGATAGCTATGCAAATACATATTGAACAACCAAGTTGACATGGCGCATCCTTGTTTAACACTCAATTGGATGTCAAACCAGGGCGACATGCCAGCCCCTACTCGCACGCAGGATATGTGATCTCTGTAAAGAGACTTTACAGCCTGCAGCAAGGGTCTACTTACATTGTACCGGGGTAGAATCTCCTATAATTTCGTTTTTACAACTCTGTCAAACGCCTTTTCCAAGGCCACAAAAGCACTTTTTGTTGACTTAGGAAAGAATTTGACTGACACAAACTTTTTGGTTAACGAAAAGATCTGATCCACACACCCTTTGCCAGGTTTAAAACCTCCTTGGGCCCTACAACAACTTTTCAGATCTCTTTTGAATTGTTCTCGCTAATATTTTAGCATTAACTTAACTACCCAACTAATCAAACTGATAGCCCTATAGCTAGCACAGTCGAGCTGTGACCTTTTTACCTTTATACGAAGCCACAATGACTGCACCTCGCCATTTATCTGGGACCTCCCCTGATTCCCTGCATAAATTGTACAAAAATTAAAAGGAAAGGCAGGGGTCGCTGCGGGCAAGCCTTCCATTACATACTTTATATTAATTATATTTGTATTTACTAAGAAAATACAAATTATGTAAAAAGGTAATATATAACTTTACTCTCTTTACGTGTATTTCTTTTTCTTAGAAAAATTAAGAACAAATCGAAATTTTACCAAATTAAACCCTCTGTAAACAGAACACAAAAAAATTAAAAAAATATGAAAGCAATAAATTGTTACTCTTTATGTAGTATAAAGCTGTTAAAAAAATGTATAGGAATTTTCACAATTATTTGCTTCTTCACGCTTTGTGACTCACGCTAGGGATCTAGCGGGGTAGTCAGAGAGAACGGAGCGCCAAGCGCTATAGTAAACCTGGAAACCTAAATGGGGAACGCAATTCACCATTTTCCGCCAAATTTTTAAGGCATTGTTTGTTAAGTGGTAGAAATCTACACCGTTCTTTGCGTCGACACTAAGGTGAAGAAATTAAAAAATATTAATTATTTCATTTTCTCAAGTAGAAATCGACTATCAACATATCGCGTTTACACTCACACGCTTGTACACCTGCTCCACTGCTAGCCTCTGAATAGCAGCGACTATCAATATATTTTTTTCACGTGTGTGATAAAAATATGAGATAAAAATATATTGCTAGTCGCCATCTTTCTTTCTTACGATAAAAACTATTTTATGTAAGTTATGCTAGATTACGCTTAGAATAAAAGTTACTTCAAGAAATAAGCCAATTAGCCAATAAAATTAGAGTAGTGGCTCATATACCTATGTCTACAAATGGACTATATGGTTGTGATTTTGTCCCCATTCGGTGAAACGATAATGTTAGGTAGATGTTTAAGTATAAATTGTATAAAGATGACAAATGAGAAGTATTCTGGTTGTCAGGTGTCACGCAGTGAGGGTGTCGGCGTGGTGTTGCAGGCGGCGCGGGCGGCGGCGTGTAGCGGGCGGCGGCGCGACGCGCGATGCACTGACGCCATGTGCGCGCCGCGATGCGCGCACGCGCTCTGCCCGCCCGCGCGGCGCGACTGCTGCTGCTGGCGCTCTTGCTCGCCGGTACGACCCCACGACCCCACGACCCCATGACACCATGACCCCATCCGGCCCAGTCTGTGTGTCAGTCAGTCAGTCAAACCTGTGTTGTGTGTTTGTGCAGGGTGCGCTGGGAACCCGGACGCGAAGCGGTTGTATGACGATCTGCTCAGCAACTACAATAAGCTAGTGCGGCCCGTACTTAACGTGAGCGACGCGCTCACCGTGCGCATCAAACTCAAGCTCAGTCAGCTTATTGACGTTGTAAGTTGCCTTTGTATATACCATATTTTTAATTTTTACATAAACATAAACATAACTCTGTGATATATGTCAATAAATAAATTCTAACATGGATATAACACTAACAGTACTATTACATTGCAGAATTTGAAGAATCAAATTATGACAACAAATCTTTGGGTAGAGCAGGTGAGGAAATTTATAAAACAGTAAAGAAGAAAAGAAAAGTAATAATTAAACCTATCTTATTATCTTAATTCTGTTATTTGCAGAGTTGGTACGACTATAAGCTGTCATGGGAACCGCGTGAGTACGGTGGCGTGGAGATGCTCCACGTGCCCTCTGATCATATCTGGCGACCAGATATAGTACTTTATAATAAGTAATGTTTTTGACATTTTCTTGTATTTACTACAAAATTAAACTAAGAGAAATAATTAATTTCTTTAATTAATTTAGTGCTGATGGAAATTTTGAGGTGACGTTGGCCACTAAGGCGACGCTCAACTACACCGGTCGCGTGGAATGGCGTCCTCCTGCCATTTACAAATCCTCCTGTGAGATTGATGTGGAGTACTTTCCGTTTGATCAACAGACATGCATTATGAAATTTGGATCTTGGACGTATGATGGTTTTCAGGTATTATATTTTTACAAATATTTTTTTCTTTGTATATACTACTCTATCTTTGTGTTGTTTATATAAATTTTTAACGTTTTAGGTGGATTTAAGACATATTGATGAAGCGCGCGGAACTAATGTAGTGGAACTAGGCGTCGACCTTAGTGAATTCTATACCTCCGTGGAGTGGGACATCTTGGAGGTCCCTGCAGTGAGGTAAGCATAAGATATTGCCAGAGTATGTCCAAAGTAGAACCCTTACATTTTAATAAATAGCTACTTAAAAATATTGACTTTTTTATCTAAAATAATGTTTATTATATAGAAATGAAAAGTTCTACACATGCTGCGACGAGCCATACTTGGATATAACGTTCAATATAACGATGCGGCGTAAGACTTTGTTCTATACGGTGAACCTGATCATACCGTGTATGGGCATCTCGTTCCTGACCGTGCTGGTGTTCTACCTCCCCTCCGACAGCGGCGAGAAGGTGTCCCTCTCCATCTCCATCCTGCTATCACTCACCGTGTTCTTCTTGTTGCTCGCTGAAATTATACCACCTACCTCACTTGTTGTACCGTTGCTCGGAAAGTTCGTGCTTTTTACAATGATCCTCGATACTTTTAGGTAAGATTTTTTAAGATTAATTTGTTTATTTGTTATTTATTCTTTTTTTCAATATTTATAAAGAAATTTAATTTACATATTTTTTAATTCATTTTACACACAATATACAGCGGCTCTTTCTCTTAATTATATTGATACAATATGTAACGTGCTTGCAGTATCTGTGTGACTGTTGTTGTGCTCAACGTGCACTTCCGTTCACCGCAAACGCATACGATGGCGCCGTGGGTGCGCCGCGTGTTCATTCACGTCCTTCCGCGTCTGCTTGTGATGAGACGCCCGCATTACCGCCTTGATCCACACCGGAGTCGTTTGTAAGCTCAATCTAAAACTTGCCATTTATTAATTGCTTCAAATACTTACTACAGATGACAATTAATAGTATTTATTTTATGTTTTCAGCGCGGGTCTAGTAACAAGCGAAGGCTGGTCCCCAATCGTGGGCCCAGTAGGCATGGGGGCGGGCATGGGGTCGAGTATGGGGTCTGCCAGCGCCCTGGGCGCAGCGGCAGGCGGCGAGCGCTCCCCATCGCCAGGCGCGTGCCGTCTCCACGACGCGCCCGCGCTCTGCGACGCACTGCGCCGCTGGCACCGCTGCCCCGAATTGCACAAGGCTATTGATGGCATCAACTATATCGCCGACCAGACGAGGAAAGAAGAAGAGTCGACGCGGGTAAGACCTCCACATCACATCTGTAAATAATCACTTTACTCTAGTGGTATCTTTTGTTCATTATGAACATATCTATACGAGCCCACATATAATCTGCAGGTGAAAGAGGACTGGAAGTACGTGGCGATGGTCCTGGACCGACTGTTCCTATGGATCTTCACGTTGGCGGTGCTGGTGGGGTCGGCCGGCATCATCCTACAGGCGCCCACGCTGTACGACGAGCGCGCGCCCATCGACGTGCGCCTCAGTGAGATCGCGTACGCCGCCGCCAAGCCGCGCCCGCCGCCACCGCCCGTCTAAGCGCCCGCCGCCCCAGGGCCCCGTCACACTGCGTTTATTATTATTATTACTATTATTATTGTAAATAAAATTATATTATATGAATAGTTTATACGACGAAATAACGTGATCGAAGATAAGTCGAATTTCTTTTGATAGAGACGAAATAAACTCGTTTGTTTACAGAACGCATTTTTATTTTTTTACCGACGTTTTTTTTTCAAAAAGGAGGAGCTTCTATATTCGTTAAGTATATTTTTTTAATAAATATGTATAGTATAGTAATTTCTGGGCCGTCATTTCTTTTTAAATTATCTTATTTTTAAGATCGTTCTTTGCTATTTATTGGTCTCAATACCATCAACTCAGCATTTGATGATGAAATGAAATCGAGAAAAAATATGTACAAAGAAAATGTTTTGATTTATTCAAGATATATTGTGGAATATATATTTATGTTTCTTTTATACAGGATGTTATACAGAGTGAAAGTGTCAGTACCACTTTAATGAAATCATAGTTTTAACAACTCCATAAAAGCCTAATACAATATTTTTTTTCCCCAAAAATGAAAAAGTGATTTTTTTAAACATAATAATAAAATAAAACGCCATTTGTCAAGAACGACGCACGCACACGTAAGTCTATCAAAGGGAAACCGCCGCATACGCCTCATTCCGAAATCGAATCGTAGGTATTGGCGGCAAAGTTCAAAGGGTTTTAAAATTATGATAAGACGTACATAACATAGGTTAAAAGAATGTAATGTTGCAAAAATATACACGTATAATAAATACTTAGCTTTATGTATCAATTAAAATTAACTTTAAAACACAAAAAAGAAATTACGGTAATGTAGTAAAAAAAACATATTTGAAGATTACAGATTAAAATAATAAAAATCATATTAAACGTCATTATAGTTGTCAGTCAATTCTGTTTATTAAATAAATAATCAAGTAGTTCAAGCAGGCGAAGCCGCGGGCGGGCCGCTAGTATTAAATAATATTTTAATTACTTCAAAGTAAGGAAAATCGAAAAATAATAAAAAAAGGAACCTAAATTACATGCTATAAAAGCACAAGATTATCTAATATCTTCATTTAATTTCCTTGTAAAATAAAAATCGATTAAATATCTACCTTACAATTTTTAATTATTTTTTGTCACAAAATGCCTTATTGTATCTTACACTTATTTATAACAGATAGATACATGGTGTCGCGGACTTTTTTTTTAGATCTAATAAAATTGATATTCAATTTTATTATATAGTTTGTATACCTAATTATGTGTGCAGCGCACGCGCTTAAAGCAATTTTTAAGCAATCCGATAGCGTTCCTTATTATTATTATTTTGTTATTTAAAGCTAACTAAGACTAACTAACTAAGACAAACTATAGTACTTCAAAGGAATGCAGCTTTCGTACTAAACAAAAAGATAGTAAATCGGAACACTAGATTCAGAGATCTCAGTTATAGATGAACCACTCTAATTAGGCATTAATTATATGTTGTAAAATAGGTATACAACCAAAATATTTTATTGACGCGATCTGTTCTATAATAAAGCAAGTACTGTCATCTAACGTTCAGCAGTTAATTAAAGAGAGGATAGAATTAAACATAGTAAAAGCTTAATAAAGGACGATAAGAAAACTGCAGATGGCACTGTATTTTAAATCTACGTAACTCATTTAATTACCAGTGGCTGTCGCACTTTTATAATTTTTTTTTAAGAAATATTCCTTATTTATTTCTCGTGACGACTACTTAAGTATAATTAAAAGTTGTAATTTACAATTTATAAGTAACATTTTTAAATATTGATATTTGTAAACTATAAATTATTATATATTATGTATATTTATATCCTCCCCTTAGTGCAACAGGGCTTACCTCAAGAAAAAATGTAACTTAAAATCTAAAAACTTTCTAGTTATACATAATATATTTATATCCTCCCCTTGAATAAATAGAAATTTACTACCATTTATTGTACTATTTTATTATTTCTCTATTTATTTATTTTTTCATCTGGCAGCACAAAATAATATAAAAAGAAAAACAAAAAATGGCGGTTGTACTGTTTGTATAGCTGTCAAATTTTATGTATAATTTAATTTGCAAGTTATAAATTAGAATTTTCAATTAAATAACAGTGAAATCAAATTAGATAAGTATTTAAATAAATATTTATTATGCATATACCTATAAAGTGTTATTTTAATTAAAGTTGAAATTATTTCATTTATTATTTTTTTCTTCTAAAGATTCATTATTAATGAATAAATATATCAAAGAAGGAATAAAAAATGAACGCGGATGATAATAATTATAATTTGAGTCAAAATGTTTGTAGAATATGTTTAAGTAGTAAAGATTTACCTTTATTTTGTTTATCTAATACTCCATTGAAAGCGATTTTTGAGAAATTAACGGATATTGATGTAAGTATCGATTATTTACTGTAATAAACATAACAATATTTTTTTGTGCATTCTTAGTAAGTGCATTTGCTATGCATTGTGTAGTTTTACAGGAAAACAAGACATTATTGGGCTATTATTTTTTAAAGATGCATTAAAAACCTTTGTATATTGTTCCTTTCAGCTATACCAAAGTTCAATAATAGTAGTTTCAAAAAAATACTATGTGTATACAATGCTAACAAATACTGAGTCCAAAAGTAATTTTCAAACCATCTAAGAACCAATATTCATATACACAGGAAAGCTCAACCAAATTTATCAAGTTGTTTAGTAGGAGAGGCATGACAAACATACACATCAAAATGATATATGAAATACTTCAGCTTTTATAAATATTTTGTATCAATTTCTTGATATTCTTTTTATATTTTTCAGCTAAACTACACAGATATTAGTAAAATCTGCTATATTTGTTTTGCAAGACTCAAGAAATGTTATATTTTGTGCCAACAAGCCGTCATTGCTGATAAATTGTTAAAAGAAGCTGTGCACTGTAATGTAAAAGTAAGCAATTTTTGTATATGTCATGGTTCAATCCCCCACTTTTGGTAATAGGTTTTTATTTTATACCCCCACATTGGAAAGATATTGATAAACCTACAATCATGCAGTCTCGAAAAATTGACATTAAGATCTAATTTTAAAATTATAATAAAAATTATTTATTTTACATATTAAATAACTATTTAATAATTATTATTACAATAATAATTATTATTATCTATATACTAATCAACAATATAATTTTATTTCAGCCAAATCAACTACACAATTTTAATAAACTATCAAAATCATCCACAATTAATATAAAATTTGATCCAATTGACTGTAACAATAAAGTCCATGCTGAAGTTAAAACAGAGGAGAATGAAGACATTTTACATGATATTCAACATATAGGTAATTACTACTTTTATTATAAAAACTGTTTGGGTTGTATGTGTGTTCTTTTTTTATCTTACTAATACTATAAACGTGAAAGTTTATGAGAATAGAATAGATAGGTAAATGTTTGTTGTGCATTCATGCAAAAACTACTCAATTGCTTTAGACAAAACTTAACAGTTATATTGTTTATACATCAAAATAACACAGGCTACAATTTATGTCAATAAATTATATAATGTGGCTTAATAATGTAACAATATAGGGCTTAATAATATATTTTAAATGAGCATAGCTGTGAGTGAGCCACAAGTAATTTCTGTTCTGTTTTTTGATTATAAAAATAAATTGATTATGATGTTCCAAATGTACCAATTGAGCACAAATCATTTCGCCAATGTCATGTTGTATGGATCACACACTGAATGGTAGACAACAGAAGAATTCATGTAAAAAAGAGACTTAAAAATTGTCTGTTTAAAAATACAACATATACATAATGTAGTGAGTAATAAGGACAGACCACGGACTTTTGCAAAGTGTTTGAAACATCAGGTTTTCAAATATATTTAACATAAAATATACGGATTTAATCCAGTTATATAGTTTCATTTAAAAAAATATATAATACAAACCAATACAGTTATTCAGAAAATGTATATATGCCTCTATACCAAATAAATTAAATAAGTTAAAGTTAAGTGTCAATATGGTGACTAGAAAATAATTCCCCAACTCGAGATTGAACCTGCAGTCATCAAACATAAGACCTTGTAACTAGTGCAGCTGCAACATGATAGCCTCAAAATAACTACAGCTTGAAATAAAGTAAAACTACCTCACAATTGATAAAGCACTTATAGAAAATATTGATATAGTGTTTTCAATTTATAAGGAAGGACATTGTTGTAATAATATTGACACCCTAGCTGGTGCTGGCTGATGCTGCTTGTGGGACAGCTATGAACTGTTTGAGGCAAGTCGTAGCGCAAGGGCACAAGTGTGTGATTGTAAGTGCGGCTAGGTTGTGGGTTCAACCCCCACTTGAAATGAAATATTTATTTTTTCATTTCTTTGCTCTGGTGTCGAGGCAAAGCGCGGCGTTGAGTTGCGCCACGCAACACGTAATGCTTCCTGAATTTGGTGGAAAGTAGGGAATGGAGTTACTTAACACTAGGTTCCCTCTGCCTACCCTGCTGTGTGCGGGATATATCTAAGATATATTTGATTTGGTCCATACACTTCTTTTCCTAATGATTGTTCAACAAAAATAAAGTTATATGTTTGTTTCGTTTTGTTGTAAAACAAAAAGTTTAAAAGTTTAAATAAGCACTCCAAAACTAATGCTTAATATCTAAATATTTTTTAATAAAATCTTGTTATTTCACTTTTAAGCTCTCACATGCCAAGAAAATATAGAAACAGATAACATAAAAGATTCATTCTCCGACTCAGACAATGATGAAAAGGCTAACTTAGACAACGAAATCAATATCAACATAGAGGAAGAAATAAATACCCACTTAGATGAAACAAATATAACTGATTCAGAAGATGACTTGCCATTGGTCGATATTAGTATGAAGAAGAATATAAAGAAGTGTACAGAAGAAAAAGCTATGAAAGTAAGGAAATATCGAAGAAGTAAGTAATATTTAATAATATACTAAGTTTTACTTGTGGCTTCGCCCACTTGATGACATCGAATCATTACACCAAAATTTTCACCTTAACGTCGTGACGGTTAATGCTTTTAGTCCTATTAGCCTTACAGTGACACTGGGTGGATAGAGATATTTGTCTCTTTCCTTTCCCTTTACATCATTTCTTTCAGTGTTGTATTTCTATATTTAAATTTGAAGATTTCTTCAAACAATAAAAGCTCATTTCTTTATTCACTCAAATGTTCATTCATTTCACATTTATTTCAAATATTCTGTTGAAACACTCCGTTCCCATTAAGACACTTCTCTCCACTTTCCACCGGATTCTGGGGGCATTCGGTACTGAGTAGTGGAATTCAATGCTGTGCTTTGTTACTAGAGCGAGGAAATGAAAAGAATTCATTCCTCCGTGTGAAAATCGAAACTCCTTGCTCAGACGCTTGTGCTACTGCGCCTCGCCGGTTATTACTACTACTACTTTAATATAGTAAGTAGTACTTATGTGTTAGTTTATTATAATCTTCTTTTTATATGCATTTTTTCGATAACGATTGTGAGATTTGTGTGGAGTGTAGTAAGTAATAGTTGGATTAATTGGAGAAAGTAATTATATAATTTTTTCATCAAAAGAAAAGGCGCTTTCGGGATCAGAAAGGGCGAAGAGATATCGCGAGAAATTAAAACAAAATCCAGAAAAATTTGAAGCTCAACGCCAAAAACAATTAGAGAGAGTAAAAAAGAATAGGAAAAAGATAGCGGATCTGTCAGAAAAAGAAAAATTAAGACAAAGAAAAATGTGGAGAGATCAAAAGAAAAAAACTAAAAAAAAAATAAATTAAGAAAATAAAAATACAACAATAGAATTGTTAAAAAGTCAGACTCATATGAGCTTTTACTTTAATAAAAAAATAAAAACTAAATTACAAAAACGCTTTACATAAGATACAGATATTACACAAGATATTAGAAACCAGTAGCAAGGAACATACAGATTTCTGTCATCCATCATCCATCGTCCTCGCCTCTACTCCCCGCTGTTTCAGACATAGTCCACAAAGTGACGACGAGTAGGCGACGCCTCATATAGTCCATGCGGCATATGGAATGTTACAGCCCTCGAAAGAGATCGCTACGAGCAAGCCTTTTGCCATCGACCCCTACTCCGTTATTGAAAAGTTATAATAATAAATAAAAATCAGCTTCACGCTGTATCCCACACACAGCAAGGTAGACAGGGGGAACCTTGGGTTAAGACACTCCGTTCCGCCGAATTCTGGAAGCATTGCGCGCTGAGTGACGAAACTCAACGCCGCGCTTTGCTTCGACACCAGAGCGAAAAACTGGAAATATAAATTTAAATAAATATTTCATTTCCTCAAGTGGGGATCGAACCCACAATCAGTCGCGTTTACAGTCACACTGTGTACCCCTGCGCCACTACTGGCCTCAATTATTATTATTTACTTATTTTTTATTTTTGGAGATGTAAAGCATATCTTTATTAATTTAATACAAGTTGATTTTGTTTCAATACCTGGTTGTTTTATTTTTGATAGATTATATTCTGTGATGTACAACAACACTTTGTATCATGTCATCATCAAGCAAATAAAAATACTGAATAATAAATATTTTATTTCCTCGAATAGAAATCAAACCTATAACCGGTCGCGTCTACAGTCACACACTTGTTCCCTCAGCCCACAGGCGTTATTTTATTAATACCAGAATAAATGTAAACAATTTCATGTACAGTAGAAACTCGGTTAACCGGACTAATTGTTGTTAGTCATTCGAATAATCGAATCTATAAAGAAAAGCTGGTTTTGTGCATATGTAGCACAAAATTGTTATATCTCTATTAAAAGCAATATATACATATTAAAGAAAATCAACGTTTATTAAGATTTTACGTACCTATAATTTTTCTTAGGTTTCATTGTAGTCGGGTGTATAAAATAATTATCGCGGTTGATAGTCCGGATAATCGCTAATCCGTATAACCGTGGTCCGGATAATCGAGTTTCTACTGTAATTCTTTTTCTGAATTGTCAAAATATACCTACTGTTTTGTTGAAGTTGTGCAAACATCCGAGTTTGAATTTTGTATCGAAAGTCCTATAATTATTTGACATAACCATTTTATCTCTTTTTTCGTGTCGAATCTAAATGAACGGGTATATCTAATTTCCCGTCCACAGAAAATATTTGTTTCTCAACGAAACTCGCCGACTGACCATCATCATCGATCAATTGATGAAATTAAATCATTGATCTTCGATTACTGAATTTTTAATTTCATCATTATACTAATTTATTTCATCTCCATCTAAAATCCATTTCTTTTGTAACTTCTTTAACATTCGCGACCTCAGAGCTGACATTCTGTCTTTGTAATGGACCAATGCAACAAATATGAAAGTAATTTTAAATTTCATTATTTGTATTAAAATTGTTCTTTATTTTCTTTTCAGAAACAGAAGTGGACGCCAAAGAAATTATATTAGACGAAGAACAACAGAAAATGGAAATGCTGGAACGTTCCAAATCAGAAAATTATATAAATTCACCCTTTAAATGTGATTTATGTTACCGAGGGTTCGTCGATCCTGTAGCTTTTGAAAGACATAAGGAGAAACATGATGAGGTAATAAATTATATATTTACATTCTTAGGACGGGGAGAAGAAGATATCTAATCGCCAAATTTTGAGACATTTCTAGTCGGGAACTCAATGCCTCAAATTTTGGGTGGAATTTGGACAACCCTTTTTCTGGCGTGATAAAGGCCCGATGCACAAAAAAGCATGACTCATTGTCACGTTCCGACTGAGCTTAGCGTGTGAGCGAGCTATCGATGGTAGCTTCACACTCTTGCTCCTATAACTAATTAAGTGGTCCCCACTCGTGCTCCCTCTGCTTCGCGCAATATCTCCAATTCTTATGAAAAGTAAAGGAAGTTGTATCCCAACACTCGATTTTAATATATTTTTCTGTATCCCGATTCGTAAGTCGTAAGTCCCAAAACGCGGCTTTGAGATTTCGACGAAAATGGTTAGAGCAGTGTCTTAATGTAAGTTCTGCCTGCTTTCATGGCTATATGTTCCTGTAATACCTTTCTGTGCCCCATTCGTTTCCCCTCCGTCACCTCTGCTACGTCACGCAATGTTTTCGATTTTAACACACCACGAAAATAAAGGGATGTTAATAGTTTGACGTTTGTGTCTGTATGTAGCATTGTAGCGCCTACGGATGGACAAATTTTGATATTTACAATATTTATATTTATTTATTTTTTATTGGAAATGTGACTTAATCAAGTATTCTTGTCATGATTCAAAAAAATATAGTAAGCCGTTTGAAGGTTATCACTTACTTTTGTAGTTGTTTTAGAACATGTGTTTATAACCATGCCCCTTTAGATGAGTGGCCCTCACGCGTGCCCTCTCTGCCAGCTGCGCTACGCGTCGCACAAGCGGCTGGCGGCGCACGTCGCCACGCACGTGCGCCGGTACGCGTGTGCGCGCTGTCCGCACCTCGCCAGGACCAAGTTAGTACTGTACACACAACACAGCTAGTGTTGTACACAACAACACATTTTCATATAATTAATTTTGCATATCTATGAGGCTAGTCGTGGCACAGGGGCACAAAGTGTGACTGTAAAACCGACTGGTTGTGGGTTCGATCCCCATTCGAGGACATGTAATATTTAGTTAAATTTATATTTCCATTTCTTCGCTCTGGTGTCGAGGACAAGCGCAGCGTTGAGTCCTGCCACTCGACACGGAATGCCTCCAAAATTCGGCAGAAAGTAGGGAGTGTCTTAACACTATGTTCCCTCTACCTACCTTGCTGTGTGCGGGATACAGCGTGAAGCTGATTTATTTTATAATATTGTAATAATTTCTAAGAAACTTTTAAGAAAATCGTAACGAAACGGAAAATGTTATTGCAAGTTTTACTTTTTGCAACAGCGGTAACACATATGCATGTTTTCTATCTATATTTTATATATGTATATTTTATAACGTAGGTAACGTTTAAAATAGATTTATAAAATGTTTTTTTTTATTAAGACACCAAGCAAAAGCCCACGAGCAATGGCACGATGGCCACACTTACCCGTGTCAGCCCTGCGGGCGCGTGTTTACGTAAGTATTTATGATATATTACAACATAGGTAAATGGTGAACCAGCACAAAACACAAATATTGAAAATACAATACAAAAATGTTAAAAATCGAACCTACAACCGTCACATATATCGTGACGGTTGTAGGTTCGATTGCCACTCAAGTAGTTATCATTTCCTCGTTCGCGTTCTCAACACGCAATGAATGAAAAATGGGCGGTGCGTACTATAGTGTGAAGCTAAAAAAATCGTCGCACGGTAATCTTAACCATCTACACTATAAAATCCATGTGAGAATAAGGATGAAACTGACCATTCATATTTAGCCTATTTATATTTAATTCTTATATCTAGCTCTTTTGTTTTAATAAATTTCTAGTAATCTTAAATATTATTATGAAAATATTTAACCCTAGTACATTCGGTTTACAATTAACTCTAATATTCTACTATTGTTGCCCACGGCCAGTAAGCCCACTTCTCTTCTGTCTCACGCGCGTCGTTGTCCAGCGGGTGTGGGCTTGGGCGTGGACGAGGGCGAGAGTAGGGAGCGAGCGTGCCCACTATGTGGGGATACGTTCTCGCGCGGTCATGGACTACTTATGCATATGAGCAAATCGCATAGATTCCAGGTTTGTATTGTTTTTTCTTCTATTTTTTTACTTGTAAAATTTTAAGTAAGAATTGAATTCATGTTATGTTGTCTAATCTCTAGAGCAATCGACTTTTCGCTGTTCAGAATGAACCTAGTGTTAAGACACACATATATTTATATCGCGGCGTTAAGGTTTGTATTCGACACGGAATTTTATGGTCATAAGGGCAGTAACGCTAGGTTCTTTCTGTTTATCCCGCTATATGCGGGATTTAGTGTGAAGTTGTAAAGAAACAACTTAGTGCTAAGAAATTCCGTTACCCGATTATTTGTATTATATGCATTGTTATAGAAACAAGAGCCCCCCTCAGAGCCTGAGAGTGATCGCACTTGTAACACTTGCTGTATAGTGTTCGCGAATAGTAAAGCCCGCGTGAGACACCTGCTCACATCGCGACGACACACCCTGTATAATAGCGAGTAAGTATATATTTAGACGTCAATGACACATGTTTGTAGAAAAGAAATTTTAGATTGAATAAGCAGGTAGTGATTAAAATATTTTTATTTTAAATTAATGACTTATGACACAACCTGTATTGACACCGTGCACGACTACAGCGCCACCCAGCGTACGCAAATTTGTAAGCTCTGACGCTTTGACATATGATGGCGGGATTGTTTGAAAATATTCGTAAAATACTTTCAAATTCATTTATATTACTTAATTACTGTGATTTGGGTGGAAAAAGTGTCGATAAATCATTTCTGGTTATTCAAATTGAGAGAGGTAAGTAATTTCTATTCAAAATTGTGTTTTATTTTGGTTATATCAGAATTTGTTTACTACTTTTTTAGTTGTAGTTTTACTGAAAAACAAGGAAACAAAGCAAATTTAATGGTAGTTAGTATAGCAGTTACCTAGTTTCGATATTATTATAATAATTTATTTTCTAGAGGCCAGTGGTGGCGCAGTGGCACGAGGTGTGACTGTAAAACCGACTGGTTGTGGGTTCGATCCCCACTCGAGGAGATGAAATATTTACTTAAATTTATATTTCCATTTCTTCGCTCTGGTGTCGAGGTTAAGCGCGGC